>JAUZNK010016229.1:0-22037 GCA_035046665.1 Euphysa ruthae | reverse complement strand
TTAAGAGTGTATTAGGCTTAAAAGATTGTAAATTGTGTTACTGAAGAATATATTCTTATCTTATCATATCTTATAATAGCCCATCAAGTTGGCCACTAATACTAGATTGAACCAAAAAAACTAAAAAGAAAAACATCAATAGGAAAATTATGGATCAATTTAGATATTCAGTCTTTTGGTTAAATATTTTTAGTGGTGTTTGAGCACCTTAAGTGATTCAAGTTGGCCATCACACTAAAATCCCTTCCAAGTTGGCAACTATACCAAGGCTTAAGTTTTTAAGCTGTGTATACAACTTAGCTTTATTAAAACCTGAGGTGAGTTTTGTTAAAGTATTCTTTTTAGCATCTATGACTAGAACGTTCTGATCATTTTGCTTTGGTTTAAGAGCCTTGGTAGTGTTACTTAAAAAAAAAACCATAAAAAACTTATAAGTTAAAAATATAGGTTAAATATTGATTTTTGTTAAACCAAAGTACATACAATTATGAAAACTTGTTTTCCCAGATATTAACCAGTTGTAAATCATGTATTGGTTTATGAAAACTTTTTTTGTCACGTACGGCACAGATATTTTGTCACTTACGTCACAAATTGCTGAAAGCTAAAGTTGGAGTATAAACTATGCCCATTTGGTAACAAAAGAAGTCATTAGTTGCACTTATAAATTTAGACAAATCTTTAACAAAGGAAAATTTATGAAAATTTTCATTTTGTGTGATGTCACGTATGTCACAAGACTTCAAAGAAATATAAATACAATAAAAATGGCTTCCAATTTAGCTGCATTAAGTTATTTTGTGGGATATTAGTTCTATTTTAAGTTATAAACTATTTTTAAATGACTTGACTCATTTTCCAAGACTTTTTAGGTATTTTAGTTTGATTTTACTGTTCCAAATATCACGTACGTCACATGAGAATTGCTCAAGAGTGTTATATTGACATTAATGTGAAATGTATAATGATAAATTAAATTTTATTTAATATCTTTGTATAACAGGAAGCCACTGTGGCAAGACCAGGGGAAAAATTCTAACAACTAAATAAGAAAAAAAAAATCACTCCCCCAAATAAAAGCCGCCCTGTTCCACCAAAAGAAACTCAAAAACAATACACAAAGGAAACAAACACAACAACAGACAAAACTTAACTAAATTATTTACAACTTCAAAACAAATGGATAGTCATTTTAGTGCATTAAACATTACCTGAAAATATAAACTAAAGAAGTAAGGAAATAAATTCTGACAAAAAACTTACAAATATTTTTGGATTAAACGGCTCTAAAGTATTTTTGAAAAAAAGTTTCTTTCATTGCTGGTATTCTGGATCAGTCCTGATATGAACAGGCAATTTATTCCCTGTTAAAATGCATTGATATATTATAGAGTTAGTTCCATATGTCATAGTTCTCATAAGTGGTACCGTAAAATTGTTATTCATATTAGACCATAAGTTATATTTACAATTATTATGTTGAGAGAAGAAATCATCAAAAAATGATGGAAGTCTGGAATTTCATTGGTCCCAAACAAAAACACAATTTAGATAGCCCAAGAAAGAAGTTAGAGGAAGAGAGGTAGTACAACATGTTACTGTTAGTTCTGTTTGGTAACAAGTGAACACTTTTCATTGCTTTGTTTTGAAGAGATATTCTTCATAGTGTTTGGTTTCTAAAGTTTTGCCAAATTTGGCAAGCTTATCTTAGATGAGAAGCAAGTATTGCATTATATATACTCAAAAGTGTTTTGTAATTAACATAATGACAAATTTTAACAAACCTACTATTTAACTTACTTAATTTAAGAGCTACATCTTGCATATGTAGCAAAAAAGATAGATGTTCATCAATTTTTATACCAAGATTAATTATTTTAACTGGAATTATTTTTTGTCAAATTATCCTGAAGTTAAGGTGTTTGGATATAATGGTCCTTTTGGATTTAAAAAAGTATTAGTTCAGTTTTCTTGATATTCAAGGAAGTTTTATTTGCACAAAGCCAGTGTACCAAATTAGATAAGTCATGTTTAATGCTTTTTGAAGGTCAACTAAAACACCACATGCCACATTTTTTTTTTTTTAATAGCCTCAGTAATCGTTATAGGAGTGTGCGTTATGGAGTGTTTATTTCTGAAGCCAAATTGATATTTATAGATGCGCTCAAATCTACCTATAAAACTATAAAGTTTAGTATGCAGTTGAGTTTTTCAGTTATTTTATGTATGTTTAATAATAAAGGTATTGGGTGATAATTAGGACGATCTAGCTTGGGTCCTTTTTTTAATGATAGGAATGATCTCTGCTAATTTAAATAGGTCAGGAAATTCACCAGTTTTAAAAGAGTTATTTATGATTAAACAGAGAGGTTTTGGAAAAGCATCTTGGGCAATTTTCAATAAAGATGTTGGTAGGCTGTTTGATCCCAAACTTTTTCCAGGTTACATAGCTTTAATGTCGGTAGCAACTGCTTCTAAAACAGGCTGTATAAACAATGAGTTGTTATTTTGATTTGCTAAAAAAAACCATAAATCTGTTTTCTGTGTGAATTATTTTCAGAGAAAGTTCTGCTATGTTGGCACACCGGTATGAAGATCTAAAAATAAAAGTGGTCCATGAAACAACTTGACTGCAAAAAATTTTTAACATATATTCTGTCATAAAAAATACAAAGCTGATAACACCTATAGTGATTTTTCTAAAAATAATGAGCCTTGGGCTATTTCAAAATTTGCATAATTAAAAAATAATTTTTTTCTTTAATTATTTTTTTTACCTTTCATAAAACAATATAATATTTAGTAGGCATACACTCATAGGTTGAAATGGAAATATTAAACAAGGTTTTCATAAATAAAAATACTAAAAGGGTGGAAATATTTTTACTGGTGGCAGTGATTGTGCAGTTGGTTGTGATGGTGGAGGTTGTAGTGATGTTGCAGGTGATAGTGGATCAATAATAGGTGGTAGATCAACGTAATTATCACTGTATTCAAATTAATCATTTCTAATTTTATTTAGATTTATTGGTGTATTACCAATAATATTTTGCAGCATCTCATCATTTTTTATCAATTTTTTTTTTTTCATTTTTTGGCTTCATAATGGTAAAAAGTTAGATAATGTTGGTGTAGAAACATCACTTAACTTCTTCAGAGCCATCTGAAAAGTCAGAATAATCTTTTTCTTCATCTGTAAGGTTGTTTATAAAGTTTTTAATGGCCTTATCTTATTCTTGTTCTGACAAATACTTCCTGGCAACCATTTCTTTTTAGTTCCCTTGTTTTCTTTTGAGTTTAACATAATTTTATTAATCTAGCCACCTAAGTGTCAATGTTTTTTAGAAAGGGTAGACTGTCTACTTTACGCAATTTATACGCAATCAGTTTGTATATATTTTGTTTCATTTCAGTTCTGTAAGCTGAGTTAATGACAAAACGCATATGTGTGTCTCTCAGATTTAGCATGAACGCATAGGTGCGTCTCTCGGAGTTTAAAGGTTAAGCAAAAGAAATACACTTTTATCCTACCCCTATGCAGTGCAGTAAATGACAAAATATGCAAGGCTATAAAAACTTTTTTATAACGAACAAATTTAAATCATTAACCACTATTAAAATAATATTTTTGAGAATTTCAAAGCATATATTTTTTTTTCTTTCCATAACGAGCAGAAAAAAAAATTTATAAACAACACAAAAGAGTAATGCAATGTTGATATTATGTCAATTTTCGATGTTAGTATGATGTTGATATGCAATGTTAATACAATGACAATCCTCGATGTCAGTACGATGTCGGATTTATGTTTGAAATTGAAAGTTGATGCAACTTCGATATGAGATGTTGATATCATATCGATTTTCGATGTCGGTATGATGTCGATATACAATGCTAGTATAATGTCAATTTTCAATGTTCGTACTGATGTCAAACTGCAACTTTAATACTGATGTCAAAATGGTTGTTTCTATTTTCTTAAACATATTATACATGATAAAAAATTACTAGACGAATATTTTGTTATTGGCAAACATCGTTTTTTGTCAATTTTTTGTTATGTCATACCCTAGGTGTACTAATTTTCATGGGTAAAAATTTTCGACAATTTTGCAAAATTAAATACCTGTGAAAAAAGTTTTAAACCGCTATTCGCGAAAATAAATCCAAAAATATTTTTTGTCTTTTTGGGGTATATAAAACTGGAAAAACCATTTTGTTTGTTTGTTTGTTTTGTTTATTTTGTTTTCTGAGTTTAGTAGCTGTATTTATATTTGCTTTTGTTTGCTCGTTATGTATGCTATTGAACATTGTTCGTGTGTCTTTTGATTTCATAAAAGTAAGTTTTTTGTCATTTTCTTTATTTTTCTTATCCTGGTAAACTGAGTAGCTGTTGCTGCTGAAAAAATGTCCCTAAAATCTTTTTTTAGAATGAAGACAGATTTTCAAAAAGTTTGGTCGAATTACTTTAAATGTGAGAATAAATACCTGAAAAAGTTCCTGATTATAAGAATTCCGGAAAATACCCGCAAAAAAAGCCAAAATTGCTCATTCTTGAAAATAAATTCCCACAAAACAAATTTTTTTTTTTTGACACAATAAAAATAAATACTCGTCATCCTTCAATTGCCTTTTTTTTTAAAATTTATTTATTTCCTATAATGGAGGGAGATCATCGAAAGTCAAACTTATTAAAAGATTATAACCTTACTTAGAGCTTCTATTTGAGGTTACGGCAAATAACTGCTCAGACAGACAACCGTAAACTAATCGCACTGAATCGAACCAAATGCTGCTCATACACTTAGTGGGCGATACCCGGATTTGAATCCAGGACCTTAAGTTTTGGAGTCAGCTGTCTTACCAACTGAGCTATCCTTGTCTGATTCATATCTTAAAATAGATTTAATACTGTTCAAGGCGGCCTATTTGTTGTATGACCATCCCTTCATTGTAGCATCTACAAATGTACAAAAACAAAACTAGTCCTTAAAAACCAAGAAAAAATACACATTGAGAAAAGGGTATTGATTTTCAGAGTTTAAATTCTGAGGTAAAAACAGTTTTATCATTTTGTTTTATAAAAAGATTCTTACGAAGGTAGTTCTGACAATATATATATATATAGCACTTATTAATAGAAAAAATGATGTTTTAACAAGTTATATTGATATTTATCTTTCACTTAGCTGAGAATTTGTTTGATTCGATTTGTGACAATAGTTACTATTACAAGCATGAAAAGGAGAATCCATATTTGTTAAATTTGTAGATTTTAAATACCTAAAGTGAATGATCACTTATACCCTCTGACTCTAAAAAATATATTAGATTAACAGTTGCTAATTATATAAAACATATAGCTTCGCACAACTGTAAATCTTTGAAAGCTTCCTCTGGATTATGATCTTGTCTGTTTGTGCCTCTGAATTTTGGTGTGCCAACACATCGTATGTGGCTATGCTAAATATGTGGCTATGCTAAAGATAAAAAAAATGCTTTCAGGTGATTAAATATGTGGTGCTCATTTCTGAAATTCAAACATTCCTCCAGTAATCAATGCTTTATCTTGTTATTTTTAAATATCTAGAGGAGAATCGAATGCATTTTTATTATCTTTTACGTTGATTCTTCCCACGCTATCTTCTCTCGCTTTTCTTATATGATTTTCATTTTTTTTATGTTCTAATTTCATGTTTTTTTTGGCTTCTGCCTATTTTTTAAAAATTTTGCAGATTTTCTTTTTTAACTTTCCGTTTGGACTTTCGTGGATCACTCAAAAATCTGGGAGATTGAATCCCTTTAAAGTAATATTTTTTTTTAAAATTCCAATAAAACCAAAACATAACCCGCCCGTGACTGGTTACACATATTGTTTTACGTCTAAGATAACATATATTGGTTTAAAATTGACATGAACAAATTTAAAACAAATAAGCCTATCCTTTCCATTGTGTTTTTGACAAGTTCATAGTGGCACTACCAACTTTAGATAACAAACACCCCAAGCTATAAATTAGGTAAAATATTAATAAAAAGCGTCCACCACCATATCCTGTCATGGGGTGATCCAGATAGAAATTGAAAACTGTATACTGCTTTTGGGGCATCTAATTTGTGAACATTAACAAATATTTCAGTAAAAGTTTGATCTTTTTACAAAAAACAAAGTAGAATGAAGTCAATACACCGATAAAATATACAAGATTCTTAGTTTGTAGGCAAAAGTAAATTGAATGAGGCATTAAAATTAGGTTTTGAGATTTATCTTTAATTTAATTTTAGAAAATTGATGCCCAAATTAAAATCGTAGATTACCTTTGCCTGAATTCCGAATTCGGTCCTATTTTAATAGAAAAGGGTGAAATTCTTTTCATGGGTTCAGCAGAAATAGTTGAGGCTATGCCATTTTTTTTTATAAATTGTTTGACAACGAAAATGGCCATATAAGTATTTACAGCATCTAACACTGTCATTTCTAATGTTGGTTTTCAAAGAAAATTCACTTGCAAATCAGTCATGCTATAAAGGCTCTCCTCAAGAAATGTTATTTAAGAATTCAATCTTGATTTATCAAGAAACTAAAAAAAAAAAAGAACTTGAAACTAGCCTGTACTTGTAAAATTACAATTTTTGTGCAGAATTTATAAAAACAAACATCTATCAGCCTACCAAAAATTATCTGAAAACTTAATACTTTTGAAGATATAGAGAGAAATGCGATGTCCTAAATGTGCCATATAACTGTGGTGTCATCATTAAGCCTGTTTCACGCTATAATCTAAAACTCAAGAACTACATGAGCTTTTTTGATGAAATAAAAAGCATCTTTCATTGTTTAAAGATCTCCTTAAATAGAGAACAACATGCCGAAGTAACTTGGGGTTCCTTTAAAGGGATACATTTTTACAAGGATTAATTTTGGCCAAATTGGCAAACACAATTTCCAATAATACGTTGTATTTTTAATGACTTTTTAATAAAATATAAGCTTAAGTCCATGCAAGTGTATATCTACAAAGGAGTTTAATTAACATACATGCCGTTGTCTTGTAGAGAAAATTTCTGCAACACCGGTTCATCTCTAAGACCATCTTTTCTGGCAGGTGTGATATGTTCCTAACAATAAAGTTAAAAAGATAATACTTTTAAACTAAGATATTTTATTCCCAATACAACTTTATATGACTTTCATCACATAAACATGTAATATGTGAGAATTAAGGTAGAAAAATGGAATCCCAACTGACACAATCTGAAAATAGCTCCTTACAGTTGACATGTTTTTCTTCCACAGCAAAAATATGTACTAACTGTATTACTATAAACTATGGCTTCTGACGACATTATGACTTTAACCAGAGACAAATTTAAAATTAATTTGAACACACAATACAAAAAACTTATCATAAGTGCGGCAAGAATTAGCCTTTAAGAAGACAATTCGCTAGAGTAAATTTTGATCTGAGAACTAAAAGGTTACAATTTTAACTTCAAATCTTATCTCCACTACTTTCTGGGAGCTCAGTATCTCACTACTTTGCTCAAACTCATTTGGAGACAATGCCTATGAACAAAAGTAGTTTTTTGAGAAGCAAAAGTTGTACAGTTTAGGGTTTAGTTTAACGCTTGTGGGGGGACTCCCCACCCACCTGCACCAATCTCTTGTCCCCCCACTGATTTCCCTCACATCAAATTTTCAGTCCCCTTAGCAAATCCTGAGTCCCCCCTAAACAATAGGTTGCACAGTAAATTAGTTAAAACTTACTGTTGTTGCTTGTGTTGTATTCAATTTAAAGTAAATAAAACGAGAAATTAATATAATCCAGGCTAGATATAAGAGTTTAATTTACTAGTTATATGCATCTTTTGTGTTACTGAAGTTTCAATAATAATGTTTACCTTTTATCCATCCTGGATTAAAGTTTTATGTTGAAGTTTTATACAAAACCAGAAGTTGATAAATGTATTCATTCTGACATTCTGGGTGTTGCTGGTGTTCAAAACTCACCAACATACCCTTTTGTAATGCTTCAGAGAAGACATCTTTGAACAACTGCCCAAAATAGGACACATATTGTTGTTATCCTGTATAAATAAAACAGTAATGATTTAAATTTAAAAAAAAACTCATAGTAATAATTTTAGAAATATTTTCTCAACAAAGTAAAATTCAGAGTCAAATGATGGAACTTTGAGCATTGTATAGTGAAAAACCTTTAAAGTTGCATAGAAATATTATAACAATTAGTAAATAAAGTAATAAAATTATACACAGTGTTATCTAAGTTTGTACTTGCACATAACACAGCAGGAAAAAGGGGCATTTCTGTTAGGGCAATTTAAAAACCTTATTTGTCACGATGAAGATTCAAATTCCTATTTTTTAAGTTTTATTTATAGTAGAGTTTTTAAATTTAACCCAGTCAAACTTTGTACCGTATTATTTTGTTTCCAAAATTTTGATGTTGAGAAATTCAATGATTGGGGAGAGTTGGGGAGTTGCCAAGCAACAGAAACCTGACTGTTTCTTTAGATCTGACCTTGTATGTAATTTCCAAAATCAATTAAAATTAAAATTGTATCATTAAGACAGCATTTAATATCATAATACCATATCAAAATGATTTTGAAAAGCTTGAGTTATAAATCTACACATATTGATTCCAAATATAAAAAAAATAACTAATTTACCATTTTTTTTTATTATTTATTTACTGGTGGGAGATCATCGAAGTTCAAATTTATTTGATGATCACCCATGGCAAGGCTCGAACCAGAGGATTAGCACATGTAAAGCTGATAAATTAGATCTATAGGTTGGCACAAGAGGGCATATTGGGTTTTTTTTTACATGAATCTTGTAAAATAAAGTTTAACTGTCAAAGACGAATTTTATCCACAGCCATCCCAATTTTAACATCGCAATTGGTATGTTTGGAAGTCTGGATAAAATGGGCATAGATTTTGAATTTTTTATATAAGCAAAATCAGGATGTGTACCGTAGCTAGATCATAATTTTTTCTGATTTGGTCAAGTGCCAAGGGGAATCTCAAATGATAAATATTAATTTGAGAACTTTGCAATGTATCAGTGTCATAACAAATAAATAAAGGAAAACATACCATAAACTTTGGCTTTGACAATTTTTAATCTCAGCCATGAACTCTTTGGGTTTCTTCTTTCTTTAAATGTATATTTCACCTGCAAATAATTCTTGGGTGGCCAGCAAATTTTAGTTATTTATTGTAATCCAGTTTGGGGGAATCATACCAGACATATCTTCTGTTTCTTCTTCATTCCATATGGCCCAACACAATTATTTTTTTATTGACATGTCATTGTCTGCCATGATGTATATGTTGATCTTTCTAAAAAAAGAAACATTTAAATTAAAAAATTTAAAGCTGATAGTTAATCTTTTAAAGTCTCATTTTATTAATAAACATATTACATCTGACTAAAACAAAATTGAACAATAAGGCTTCCATCGCACACAAATGCAGTTCAGTCGGACTTGACTGTGGAAATTCCTGGAAATTTCTGATACGCACTTTAATAAAAACATAATAAACTGCTTTTCTCATTGAGAAAATATTGTAAATTACAAATTCAGTTGAATTGCAAATTTAAAAAGTTATCAATGTTAGAGCAAGGAACAATCTTACAATCAAATGCTGAATAAGATTGTGGCCCCTCAACACAAACAATTCCCAAAGTTTTTAGAATGAACCATCCATCTCAATCATTTGGCAAAAGTTTTTCTCTAATGGCCTTTTTACCATGACTTGAACCACTGGTCTCTAGCTCCTTTTATGCATTTCACTAACTGAGTAAGTAGTTTGTTTGTACTCTTAACAAATTTATTAAACAGTTAAGTGATTCTCAAAGTGGAAGCTGGAAATATCATGCAGTGAACATCCATGGTACAGAACAACTCATGTAAGTGAATAAGAATATGTGAATTGTTCGATGAAAAGGTTGAGCCATTAAGTGCTTGGAGATTTGTTACAAAATATAAAAGCGAGCTCCTGGCATAATCTAAGAAGTGTTCACATTTATCATTATTTGAATTATACATTATTGAAATTTCAATACTCGGGGTGAAAAAATGTTCATAGTGTTTTCTAAGTAAAATATCCGTTAAAATAACCGTTCCAGTGTAAAGCAAAAATTTTCTGAATTCTGTAGCTTTGAAACACTTCAAGTTGTCTAATGATCGAGGTTACCGAGCAAACCCACTTGGAAGTTTCCCGTTGAAAAACACTAACATCTGATATTTCTTGTTTTTGATGGTTTGACAGACAACATATTCGCGGGCCCTCAATTCAATAGCTTAATAACCTCTTTGTCACACCAAGACAAACACAATGCATATAATCAAGTGCGAACTATTTAATATATAAGATTCCATGGTAAAGAAGAAAAGTATAACCAAGTTTGTGTAGTGGTAAGCAATGTGTCTTCTGCTCCAGCAGAATGGTTAGTATACTCATATATGCTGAAATTAGAACCTGCTGGTAGATCACACCCTACGTTGTGGAAGACAACCACCCCATCATGCTCCTCTTCAATTACACAACGTTCACATGCTTGGTAACCTCTGTGACCTTTAGTATTCTTCACAAATGAATGCATTGGTACATCACAGACAGATGCCTTTAGAGTAAGTGTCAATTTTCACCCATTAATTTCAATTCCATTCTCCCTTAAAGTGCTATATTCAATAAGAAAATCATTTAAATAATCAGAAAGATTGCCTGGTTTTTTCGCCCACAAAAAACACCTACAGTAAAAGGCTGTAAACTAGAAAAATTTTCCAGTATTGGCCAAAACTGTGTAAGGATGAAAGTATTCCTGATATTCCTGGATTCCCGGATATTTTTGCTATTATTGATGGTTTCTGGAATTTTTCAAAAATAAAAATTGTAAAAAAGAATTATGGAATGTTGGATCTAATTCAATTTTAATATTTTTGGTTTAACTGTCTTTTGTCGTAATCTTGGATACGTATTAAATATGCGTAATTATTGATATAGACTATGCCTATGTTTTCATATTTCCAAGGAATTGGAATGATGTTAAAAAAAGAAAAAAAAAGAAGTCATACAAAAACAACGAATGTTAAAAAAAGCTGGTGGACTAGAGCCAAATATGACAGTGTTAAAGTTGTCAGATTTAGAAGTGAAACTGGAAGAGTAACTGGATGTAGAAGCAGAAGTTTGATAAGAAGTTTTTAATGAAGTGCAATTTAAAAATACCAGAAGTATACAATATAATGTGCAAAATTAAATATTTTTATTTCCTAAAATATTTAGAGCCTTAAAAAGGTTCCCAGACTATAAAAAACAAAATAAAAGGACAAAACAAACAAAGTTGTTGCTGCTTTTTTTATAATGTATATTACGTGTTTGTTAAAAGTTGCATTTATTATGAGAAGATAAAGATTTTGGTGTTCACAGAATTTTCACAGTGAAGTGTAACAAAGGGTAGAAAAAATATTAAAATAATTATGTTTGGGCGCTCCCTTTCTAAAGTGGGTCAGATTTAGTCCACAAACAAATTTTTTTTGATATGACTTAGAAAATATGTTTTGTTTCTTCTGTAAATTTTTATGTTTTATAATTTCTGATGATTTAAGCTGGGCTACCAATTTGAAAATTTTTTCAAATAGTTACGCCTCTAAATTGCTCAAATTTTGTTCAAGCTTGGATTGTAAGATTTAATCTTGTCATACAGGCAGTTTCGAATGTTTACCTGGCTCATGTTCTAGATCCCTATGTGGTTCAAATTTAAATTCTGCTAAAATCTTGAAGGATGTTGAAAAATTATGTTTGTGAAAATTTAAAAAAAAAATTTAGCTTATTACCCAGGCCCCTAATTATGTCAATTTTGGTTTAGCGTGAGTTTATTTCTAAATTTTGTTTGCCACAAATTTATTGTTATTATTATTCATTGTTTTTTACTGGCTATGTTTTCTGAATAAGGTAGTTATTTGACGTTTAAAAACAAATGTCAGGCAATGACAATATAGAGTTTTTTGTGTGCAGTTTTAGATGTTTATATATGCCAAAATTTTGAGATAATAATTTTTACCAATAATTCTAAACATTTGGTTAGGTTTTCACCAGCACATACTTGCTGAGTGCCAAAGACCATTAAAAAAAATCATTGAATTTAATAAAAATCTAGATTATGAAAGATATTTATATACGATAACTGCAATGTTAGTTAAAAATGTAATGAATATAAAAATGCAATGAAAGACCAGCATTAAAGAAGATAAAATAAATTATATGACATGATATTTTTTTCTAAAAAGTATAAACTAAAAATATTGCAACTGTAATCATTTTTTGTGTGCTAAGCTTTAATATATAAGCCGTTGATTAGCCATTTTTGAGAAAAATGAAAATACAAAATCTCTTTATGTACTTTATGATCATTGATCATCTTTTTACTTTTACCTTCAGCTACTCATAATGAAAAAAAGGAGAATTGAAGCGATGCTTAATAATTAAAATTTAAAAATTTTTGGCTGATCTCTTGAAGTCAAAAATTTTGTGTGCTTTGCTACTGAACCTCCAACTACGTGGTCTATTCTTGAAAATTTATTTGGTTAGTTATCGTTACCAAATTAATTTCCTAGTTTAGTCCCTAGATTGAATATTACATAAATTTGCATTTTACAGTGTTTTTTTAGCAAATTTAATTATGTTGACTGTTTAAGAAAAAAATATTTATTTTTCTATTTTTATTCTGTTTGTTCTTGAGTCTTACGATTATTTAATCAAGATCTGTTTTGCTGACATGGCTGAGCTCGCTCTTTTCTGAAACATTGGCCTGCATCAAAATTAATATTCTTTTATTTCTTTTAGTGTAATATAAGGATCTGATTTTGCTGGACATTTTGTGTGTGTGTCTAAATTATTTTTTTAGCTGTATTTTTAAGGAACTTTTCTGTAAAATTTCAGTATATTAGCCAGAAGTTTTTCTAGTAAAGTTGGTGGTAATTCCTAAATAATCAATAAAATAATTTTTGCCTGCAAATCCTGAAATGTTTTTCTTAGAACAACACTGGACAATTGATGCAAAAAATCTTAAAATTAAAAGGCAATGTAGGAAATCCCTACAATTGCTTAAGAAGGAGTTGTTCTAGAAAAAGGACACGCATAATTATTTTCATGTAACAATGGGAAGTTTTTTAAGTTCTACCCACCCTCCAGAAATTTTAAAGCGAATACCAACATCTCTTAACAGTAGATGTAAGCAAAATTTTAAATTGAAAATTAATAATGAGTAAGGACTAGTATTAAGTGGATAAAATTCATCAGGTGGAATGATAAAAAGTAACGAAGAAATTAAACTCAAGGAAATTTCAGTTTTAATGGAAAAAATGTACGAAATTGAATTTGTAGAATAATCAATTTAATTTACCAAAGAAAGCGATCATTGGTCATTTAGTATATTTTATTATAATTTTTTTAAATTTTAAAATTAAAGTTAAAATTAATTTCTTATTTTAATTTTCTTGACGAAAGTTTTTGATTTAATTTTTTTAATTAATTTTTACCTCAATGAAAATTTTGCATCAATAATTACTTTTGAAATTTTGGAAATTTCCTCTTTTAGATCTTTAACCTATTTGCACAGCTAAAGCCATCCCGTCATAGTTTTCTTTGAATTTAGGCATTCTAAGTGTTAGGACCTTAAACTGATTTTAATTGAAAATAAAAAGAAAAAGCATTATTTTTTTGATGTTAAATTTATATTAATATATTACATTATTATTATATTATTATTTAATCTGGTGTTATACAGGCATTTGGAGTTGGGGTTTTCGAAGAGGAAGATGACGATGTGTATTTCAGCGATAAACTTTCTAATTATGACATCGCATTGACAGTTGAAGAAGATCAGAATAACTCTGGTTGGTCTAGAACACCTGTCATAAAGAGTAAGAAAGGTAGGCAGTTTTAAAAATTTTGACTCTTTTTCTGTGTTTCGTTGCAAAGTATGGTATTTCTAGCTTTTTGCACTTGATTATTTACTGTATAAATCAGTTTTGATAGCCTATCTTGAGGAAATTTACCCAATGAGTAAAAAACTCATAAAACAAATGAACTCAGTGATCATATATTTTCCTTCGATTTGTAAATAAACTTGTTAGATCTGAATAAAATTACTATATGACACTGTGTGTCATTCAAATCTTAAAATTTTCTTTGTCATGTCATTATATTTTAAAATGTTAATTCCGATTTTAGTTTAGAATGCATATTGTATTATAAAAGGACATGCATTGATATGATTATTTATGTAACTGTGTGAAATATTCTTATTTTGAATAATTTTTTATTGTAATTGGGAAAGCGAAATTCAAAGAGTTTTTCACTACATTTGCCCCAGAGTAGATGGTATATTCATCTATCCATTCAAATTTCTTAATATTTTCTGAGGGAATATGTTATTAATTTTATTATTTCAACCTGTTATAAATCATTGAAAATTTGTTTTATAAGAAAAAAAATTTTCATTCAGGTCAGTGAAACCATTACAATTGGCTTCTAAGTGATTATCTCCAATTAATTTTTATTAAACTGTAAAAAACAATTTTTTACAGAACTTTTTTCTGAAGCTTTTTTTATTAAAGCCTCTAACTAATGAAATATATGTCACACTTTCTTCCATCTAGACAGGGAAATTTAAATGTATATATATATATATATAATATAAAATATAATACACTTGTTTCTATAGCAAATATTTCCTGATATTATATTTTGTACAGAAACTCTAAAGATAACATGAAAAATAAAAGCTGTTAGTAGAAGAACATGGTTAGGGTGATCCACACTCAAACTAAAAATATTTACAATCTCTATAATTTAAAAAAGTAAATTTAATCAATTTTGCAAATATTGTTCAAAACTGGCATACAGACATCATGCGTTCTATCTTATTTATCATTATTTAAAATCAATCAGCGAAAATCTTTAATCTCATTGTTTTAATTATCCAGTTATTGGTGTGCATTTGCGAAGCGAACAATGAAAATACTTGATTAAAACATGTTCTGAAATCATGATCCATTATAACTATCCAATCCAATTGGGTAAATGTGCTACTTCATAACCTAAATAAAATAAACGACTAATTGTGATTGGTTAGTTTTGTTTAAATACAGGTATAAAGGTGTGTCATTTAACGCTATTATGTATATGATCATTTTTATGAATGACATCATTTTTGCCAGATCATTCAGTTTGATCAACATTGTGCCACATCTGTTATAAAAATATTATTTTTGGTCTGGGGGGTCAGAACCTACACAGTTACATGACAAGTGCTTCAAATATCATTTCAGATTGATGTATTGATTATTTATATCTCAGAGATAAATTTTATAATTTAAGTACTGTAAATTAATGAGTGACTGTTTGTATATAGTTAGTTCACTCTGCATGGTTAATGGTCATATTTTACATTGCTGGGTTGATAACCATTCACTTAAGGCTAATTTCTGATCTATTCTGCCGGTAAACACTCAACAAGTAGCTTTTTTAAAGAAGGCTGTAGTGTTCAATGTGATCATAAGGTTAACCTATGGCTATGAAAATTGTTCTGTTAAAGAATTTCATTTATTTTAGATCTCACTCAGGTACTGATTGGAATCTCAGAATTTTCTGAAATCTTAATCTCTTAAGCTACATTTATTATTTTTAATGTGGTTATTTATCCACTTTCTTCTGTATTATTGCTTTCAAAATAAATATAAATGTATTTTTTGTCCTGTATAGATTGCATACCTGGATTTCAAAAATCATCTATTAAGCCTGTTGTCCCTAAATTATTAAATCCGCTTAGTGTGCCTGCTGACTTCAAACCCATTCATATATTCCCAGAGGATATCGAAACAGAACCCCTAGAGAAAACAAACTATACTTCTAAAGATCGGAGTGTTCTTCTCGGTGAGGCATCAAAACCTATTAATAAATGGACTCTGAGTTGGGATGATGGTCCTTCTTTGTCTATGAAATCTGATTCTATAAAAATTAATCATGAAGCTGGAAAAACAGATAAACCCACTGATGTTGGCAAGAAGATAGGTAATGACCAGAAAAAATCAAAGTAAGAAAACTTACTTGACTTTATCCTAATATTAGTTTATTTATTTATTAGAGGTATAGTCTGAAAATAAAATAGGCAGTGAGCGATTATTTTGGTAGGTTGTTTTTACTATAAAGTTTCTTAGATAAAATTACTTAAAGCAAGAAAGGATTGCAAAAATCATCGAGTTAAAAAAATTTTTTTGAAATTAGAGTATTTCATTAAAAAATCATTTAGTTTTTGCTTCTCCAAAATATCTGCATTAGGTAATAAATTCATGTGTAAGGCGTGCCTAATATAACATTTTCTTCCAATCTGAAATTTTTAAAAGAATGATATCGGGTATTAAAAAGGATTTATTATTTATTGTTTATGTCTTGGAAATAGTTTTGTTATCTGAATTAATATATTTTTTTTTATCCCTTATTAGATTTCCAACACGTTGGGATAAACATCTACCACAGGAGCGTCCAAAAACAGCTGCAAGTGAAGCTTTGCCTCCAACTCATGAAAAGGCGACATTCAAACCTTTTTCAAAGTTTCCAGAGAAACAAGCTCGTTATGAAGAGTATTTAAAGAAGCAGGTGGACGGTTCACAAGCTAAATTGAAGTATGACGAGTAGGTGTATTTAGGTTTTTTTCATTGGCCTTTGTTTACTTTTAATTTTTTAAATCTCCGACTTGCCAGGTAGATCTTATAAATTAACCTATGGTGATTGATCTGATAGTAGCACTTGATATATGCATTTGAAATGTGACCTTTTTTAGGTTTTAAAACACTAATTACTTTACTACAATAGGCTTAGGTGTCTAAATTCAGTATAAAGAAATATTTACAGAGTTTCATTTTTTTTAATTCTTGAAAGTGTCCAAAAAAGTTATCATTTAGGTCATATAGACATTTTCCAAAAATTATTGTTCCCTATTAATCATTTTAATTTGTTTAGGTCAGAATGAAATCCTTTCAAAATGAAGTACTTTGAATTTTAATTTGTTGAAAAACTTTTTCATTTTCATGAAAGTAAATATTAACTTGTTAATATCACTTAGTTATGAGAAATGCTGTTGCTGGCAATGGATTGCATCTCTGACAGACGCCCTTCATTGTGATCTGCTTAGTAGTATTTGATGGGAGTAAAGACAAATTTCTTCAAAATAAGTCTACTGAAAACTTTTGGTAATCAAAGGGGCTTTGCAAAACATAAAAATTAAGTTTATTTTTTTAAATCTTCCAGTTTAACCAACATCTGCGTAAATCAAAATGAGAAAAGGTTTTTGGCTCAAAATCCACGTTGGCTAAATTTGAAATCAAATGTTATACAAAAGAAAATCCTTAAAGATTTTTTTACTCCAAGGCACTAGGTATAGATCCTAGGTATAGGCTTTACAACTGGAACATCTCTAAAGGATTTCTTAGCATAACCAATAGCGTAGCTATGTAGCCGCTCATGTTAACACCATCATTTTGTAGGAATTTTAAGATCGCTAAACTTAAACCGTTATACAAGAAGGACTGCAAACTGATTATAAAATTATATTTATTACACATCATTTCTAATTTATTTTGTGAGAGTTGTCTATAAAAAACAAATCATTACCTCTAGGTAAGCAAAATTCTGTACAAATTTCAGCCATGAATTTGTAGGAATCAATCCATATCTTCATGTCTGTCATACCTAAATAATAATGTTCAAACTTACGGAAAGCCTTTGATACAATAGATCATAATATTTTTGCATTTTGTAACTTCTCTGAAAACACCATATTACGGTTTAAATTGTATTAGTCAGATAGTAGCTTGATGGTGAATAAAAATAAGGGTCCTGTGTGCAGGAATTGTATCATGTGACTTGTCATATTTTTTACTTCAAATGAAAGACTTTGAGAAAATGGGACTAAACTAAATGACCTTATCCAACTTGCTTGCTATTGACTAACGCAATATCCATTTTAGTAAGGGAGGACGTAAAAACAATGCATTTTATCATATTAAACTTATGAATGAATAGATTTCTTCAATCAAGTGATTATATGTCTAAATTTTTATGTTATTTTTATTTAAAATTGATGATGAGATTAAATTTACTTACTTTTCCGATTCGTTTTGATGATATCAAAAGAACTAATCATTTCGTTCAATTTGAAGGTGGAGTCAAAGTAAACAAACTCTACAAGCTGCTTTATTTGGTCTGCATTCATATAGATGTAGATGGCATTTCAAAGACTGGTTTTAAGCTCTGATTTTCCTTAACATATCCAATCTATGTTTTGGTTTTCAGAGCAGGCTGATTTGATTTGATTAAAAATTCACAGTGGTCAGTAACTTCTACAGCATATTTTTAAACCAAGTTACCTTTCTAGCAACTAATAATTCATTGTTCGTTTTTCTGCGTGTTTCTACCTTAGCACCAAGAAAACAGTGCTTGTTGATTGTGTATAAACAGTACAAGAGATTTACAGTGCCTTATATTTCAACGTACTAAGTTCGTCTTTGTGTGGCTCAAAATTAATCACTGCAGCACAAATTTCCCTGAATGTAGTAGCCTTATATTCATTCCATCCATATTTTCAGTGGTTACATTCTATGACAAGGCACAAGCTGTACCAGCTGCATCAAACGCCAACCATTTGGACATGAATTGATGGCTCTTATTATCTTAAGGTGCAGAAATTAATTGTAGGATACCTATAGAAGTTTCTACTAGTTATCTAAATCAGTTATCATCATAGGAAAGCCGATAAGTAGACAAGCGGGTCTATTGGTTTTGAGTTTATAGTAGTCTTTCTTCTAGGCGAAATGACATTCCACACTAAAACGCTTTGCCTAACCTTCAATCATGTGAATATTATATGAGACTTTTACATTCTAGCACAAATTCACATTTGACGCATGTTGTAAAAGTGATTTTCTTGACCAAAATCACAAAAATGATTACAAACCCAAATGAGTACGGACTTTTCGCTTTCATCCCTTAGATCTAGCAGAGAAAATAAAATAAAAAAATTAATTTCAAAGTTCTAAGTCTATAAGCCTATTAACCAAAAGATACATCTAAATTGAATATACCAAGAGCGTTGTATCCATATTTTTAACTGCTTGTGGTATTTTTTTCAATTAATAAGATGTCCTAATGGCAAAAGTCCCATAATGTTTTGCACATGATGGTTAGCTTCAAAATTAAATTAGTTTTTCTCCTAGGGAGACTGCAATTCAAGGCTAGAGAGCTCTGCCCCATCCTAAGAATACAAATTTCAAGATTTTTTTTTTACAAGATATTAAAAACCTTATCATAACGTTTACATCGGCTTGCTTGCCTACTGTCTACTTTATTACAGATTATATTTTTAAATTTATTTAATCTTGTCAGTTTGCTGATTTTTCATGAGGTTTAAAAATTAATTTCCCGAATTTCTTTTTTGGTTATAAATCCAAAAAAAACGCAAGCTTGAAATTGCAAAGGATTTAAAATAGTTTGTGAAGAAGTCATCATCACCATCACTATATTAATTCATCTGCATGGAGTAAATTTTCTTGACAACCTGATCTAATTTCTCTTGATAAACTTTTGGTAAATTGTGAGGGACTTAACACTGAACTGTTTTCTATTTCTATCTGTTCACTAAATGCATCGTTAATTCTACCTCGTGTTATAAATTTCATATGCATTTCCTTAACTGCACAAACTAGCCATTATACAACACTGCATCTCTGGGTGCTCTATGAAATGATTTCTCTAGGTCAACAAATGCAAATTATAGATATTTATTTCTAACTAGACACTGCTTTAAAATAGAGATGGCATCTGTAGTTCCAGGACTTATCATAAAACCAAAATTGCATTCTTGCTGATTATGGTGTTATTATATTCGTTTTATTCTGAAAAAATCAGTAAAAATTTATTTTTACCATGGTATAATATTTACATTTCCGTGGTTTTTTCTGGAAACTTATGTTTGTTTGAGACAGAATAAATACTTACTTACGTGGTTGAACCACGTTTAATTTGAACGTTACATTCTCTTCTCATTTCCGGTTTTCTTAGCTCTCATTGCACTGTTGTTATATTTACATGCATATTGGTGTGGATTGTTTATATTAGCTGACAGAAGAAAGGCAGATAGCAATAATGAGTGATTCAAAAATATTTTTTTTATGTTTGAATTATCATGCTAAAACTCAGTTGTTAGTTAGACTTTTCTTTAGGCACTTACTCGGTTTCAAATATTCAGTCACAACATTTGTTTTAAGATATCAACATTTGATCAGTTAAAATTGGTTTTGTAAGCAACCCTGTAAAGCTAAGGAAATAACTAGAGAAGTTATAATATTCTTTAAATGATATGGATTTTTATGTCAAAAAGGCTGGCATTTGGGCTATATTTTGTTATATCCTCATTTGCAAACTATTAATTTATTATAATAATTGACTCAAATCTGTCGATGCTACTGTAAACAAATAAGATGTTGATTTTGTTTTTTGTGCATAAATTTTAAATCTCGGATTAGATATTTAATAACTTTTTATAACTATAATTATGTAATAATTCTGGGGAAAAATCCGATATTAAAAATTTGGCTAGAATTTTTTAGTCCATGTCACCAAATTGGAAAAACTCGCAGAAAGCCTGTAAATATATCTTAAAAACTAGATTCATCGGGAAAAGTATATGTTTTAAACCGTTTTTTGTTCATCTGTTATGAGGTACTCAATTTTCCACCCGAAAAAAGAAAATGTGCGTATACGTATATGCATCTGTATGTATATGTGTATGTATGTATATGTGTATGTGTATGTATCTATGTATATGTGTATGTATATGCATATGTATACGATTAGACAGAGCATATTCGGTGAGCCAATGGGTGAAAAAAAAAAGGTTTAATGAGTAACTTTAGTAACTTATAAAGAATTCTTTCTCCTTCATTCATTCGTTTATTTATTTAACGTTGGTAACACTTACATAGTTGAATACAATATAATTTAATATTATAAACACTAATAAAAACCAACAAATGTTTTTTAAATTTTTTTATATATATATAAGTTCTAAATAATACTTTTTACAAATAAATAGATATAAAAACCCATAAACATTACAAAACCACTCGCACGAACACATTCCACCTTTCCACGCTTTAATTCGAAGTTTGAAAATTTGTAAAGATGGAGAAATTTTAATAAAATTTGAGAGTGTGTTGCTATGCGAGTGAGACTGCCCTTAAACTGGAATAAGTTTGTTCCATAGGTCGTGAAATGAGCGTGAGGAAGATTTAATACAAAGGTACTTCTAAGGTTATGCGGTACACATTTTAAAGAGAAGAGAAGATCTTGAAGTAGTTTCGGAGTCGTGTGATTGATTGATTTATAAGTTTCAGTCATGACTGTCACATATGTTGTTCAAACTTGATTTTAACGGCTAGATTGATCCAAATTATATTTGTTATTCTCTGTAATGTTGAAGTAATCTTTTACTAATGCTAGCTTTCTGAACAGCATGAATTCTTCTTCCAACCTAAGTATATAGAAGTCTGGTAATGGCCAGATTTTACGAATATAATTAGGTTGAAAGCTTGACAAATGATTATTTTTTTTTTTTAAATAACCAATGTTCATAATTGTCTATAGATTAAGTCAGGGAATATAATAGACTTCCAAAAAACAGAATAATTGATGACAGAAGCTAATTGATTATAAAATTTAACAAAAAATTGCGAGGCTCGTTTCAAGTTATAATACTAAAATTATTTGTGGTAAAAATAGAGATATTTTTGCAGTTAAAAATTTATAGTACAATTTTTTTAAATTTTTAAATTTATTTGCTTTGAAAAATTTTTTTTAATCAAAAAATTACCATTGAAGCGATTGAAAAGTTGTGTCGTGTTTTTTTTACTGGTCTCCCGCTTCTGTTTAACGGTCTTCTCGT
>JAUZNK010016218.1:0-22040 GCA_035046665.1 Euphysa ruthae | reverse complement strand
TTAAAACGACGTTTTTAACATTTATTTTGTAAAATTTTTATTGATAGTGAATAAATACTTACTTACTTACTTACTTATCGTGTTTGATGTTTTGATTGATATTTCCAAGCAAGAGGCTGTGACAATTGTGGACTATATCGAAACCAAACAAGTTGTTGTACTTAAAAGTATGGTTTACATAATTATTTAGTTTTCTCTGTTATTCTTGCAATAATGTCAACTGTAAACAAGGTTAGGTCTTGCCAGTATCAAAATCGCAAGCGAGTCAACATCTTAACATCAATCCAGACTCGTTATTATAATTTTGCTGCTTAGCTACTCGAGGCTAGTTATTAGGTTTTCCAGACATGTGATTGGGCCATCCTAAATAGTATTTATGTTTCCTATTCACCGGCCGGTTGAAAATTTTGACAGACCGCTGCATTTATAATTTTTTTTCATATTAGTTTCTGTTCTTGAAAAAAAAATATTTTTATTTAAGAAATGAAACAAATTCAAAATCAATGACACATGTAAAAAGATCGTAATCAATGACACATGTAATGTAATGCTGTATATAAGTTTCTTGTAAGTAGTCTTTCAAAAAATTCAAAACATTTGAAAATAATAAAATAAACATGCTTTTCTTCATTTATTAATTTATCTAGGTTGAATTTTTAAGATAACTAGCAAGAGTTTTGTTTATTTTTAACTATTATTAACAAATATCACTTTCTTTAAATATTTGTGATTTAACTTTTGTCGTAACCTTGGATATAGGTTAAATTACTTAAATTAATGGTTATGTAAGTTGATCTTTTGCTGCAATGGCGCAAATATAATATTGACATAAATAAGGATATAATAACATTAAACATTTTTTTTTTTACATTTTGAGCTCTTATTATCATTATCATTTATACTTAATAATTAATAAAGTTGCGTATTTTAAAAATAAGTTTGTTTGTGAATAAACAAACGTGCGAACCCTCTGAATGATCATTGGTTGCAAACAATAACAACCACACAGATTTGCAATCAAGTCAGAATTTACACACTCTCCTCCAAATGTTACAAAAAGTTTTGCATTTTTTCGCGAAATGTAAACAAACGAACGAGAGTATTTTTATAAAAAAAAGCGATATAACTTTTTAAAGAATAAAACGTAATTGCTTGCTTGCCTGCTTGCTTAGATTTTTTAACAAAACTTAAACTTATCTATGTTGATATATATCAAATAGGTTTCAAATCTTCAAACTTTTCCTCTTACATTTAAGTGAATGTACAGCAACATGTTTTCTTAGTGACTTATTTTGACCCAAAACAAGTTAATATAAAAAAAAGTCAAAGTGTGGCCCCCGGAAAAAAAAAAGATTCTTTTTACCCTTAGTTTCTATGAGTTGGATCTTTATTTGAATGATTTGTTTTTGTTTTGATAATGGTGAGTTTTGATAAAAATTTCCCAACGCAATTTAATGTAAAATATCTAAATAGGAGGAATGGGAATTATGAGATTTCTACAATGTTTCTATTAGAAAAGAAAAAAGGGATTAGCAGGAGTTTCATCAAGAAGTAAAAACAACAAATTTGGTTGGTTTTAAAATTTGTTTTACACAAATTCAGGTCGGTTAAATAATTTTCTGGTTGGTTTGGCAAAGTAATATATATAATATATTTTTTTTGACTGTATATCGTCAAATTCACTGACTTTTATATATTTTTAACAGGTTGTTTACATTTTTCAAATATATTCAAGATGAATTTAACTTATTTTATTTTGTTGTTGCTGTTACTTAAATTAATTTAGATTTACATAAAACATGTATTTTCAACTTTTAAATTTTTCTTTTTTTGCTTTAGAATATTAAAAAAAAGTTTGTAAATTGGAGAGGCGCTCAAATCAAGCACTAAATTTTATAATTTTTTTTTTTATAACTATTTTTAAAACAACATCTTGTGCGTTTAAATGATCCAGGGGACAAATTGAGAGATTGCGATTCTTTTTTTACTTTTATTGCAATCTCAAAATATAAAATTAAATAATCAACTATTTTAAACATTGTGCATATAAAATTTGTAGACATAGGGCTATATTTAAAAACCAAAACAATCAAAATAATTGTACTGACTTGCAATTAAGTGTAATAGTCTAGCTATTCTACTATGAGTGCTTTGTCAAAATTTTTGTTTGGTTTTACAACAAGGAGAGGGATTGGTTCAAAATAGACAATAAATAAATAACAGTATTAAAAATCAAACAATATATTCATAATATAATATTTAGCGTTTATTTTCTATGCAGCATCCCACTGATTGGTTTTCGTTTTCTAGAAATAGAAATAAGATTTATATTTACTTCAGTACTTTCTTATAAAACATAAACAAAAATACTCATTTTAATTGAGTCATGTGATAAGACTTGTTCCAAAAGACTGATCAGAATTTTTCACAATAACAGATGTATCATCAAATATTTATATAAAATACAAATATAAAGTAAAACTATTTTTTATATTTCTCTTCTTTTAGTTTCATACAGTTATTTTGGAACTATTCTGTAACTGTCGTGTTGCAGTCTTGAAATTAATGAATCTGAAACATAATCACCTGTGTAAAAAGTTGTATCATCTGCAAAATTATGAACCTCTGCTTTTTTGTCTATAAAAAATAAATCATTTAAGTAAATATTAAAAAGTAAATGCCCTAATATAGAGTTGTGGTACACCTGAAAGCAACTCCCATCAAGAACTAAAACCTTTGTTTATTTTAGTTCTTTGCCATCTATTTTCTAAATAGCTTTTTATTAGTTTTAATGCAGGCTTTTTAAATCCATAGTAATGTAGTTTTGCTCTCAATAGCTAATGATTTGATGTATCAGATGCATTTGAAAGGTCCATTAGTACTGGCCCTGAATATCAATTTTTATCTGAAGAAGCCTTCCATTTTTCAATCATTGTAGTTAAAGCATGTTATGTGTTATATCTATTTCTATATCCATATAATTATTTTGATAAAAATTTGTCAAAATAGAACAACATTTCCTTTTGTAAAAATTTTTAATGCGACTGGAAGTAAACTCACTGGCACTTTTCACAATAGTTTTGCCACCTTAAAAAAACAGAAGTCACCTCTGCCTTTTTTTAATTCATTAGGAAAAGTAGTTTACTATCAATGTATTTACTAAATCAAACATAAATGGATTTTCAAAATACTTGGATGTAATTTAAGTTTATTAAATATATCAACGAGATCATTAGTTACTTGATTTTCTGAATTCAATATTTGGAAAGGACTATCTTGAATGTTTAACTTTTCAATTGCTGTCTTAAAAAAACAATAAGATTTTCTGCTACTTCTATGTCATTAGAAATGATCTTGTCTTCTTGTATCAATCTAATAATACGTTTTGATGTTCATTTGTTTGACTAAAAAGGTTTAGCAACATTCCAAAATTTCTTTTTATCTGTTACATTTAAATTATTTTGCTTAAATTCTTCTAAATAATACTTTTTGTAATTTCTATAGATTGTTCCCTTTGATTTTATTTTCTTTCTGAAAGCTAGTTTTTTTTTGTCACTATCATTTTGTGAAAATCAGAAAATCCTGTTGAAATAACTGCGCTATTTTTAACTTGGATTTAGAGGATTTTTAAAACAAATACCTTCTCTTACTAAACTTTTTCCATCATGAAATCTTTTAAGACACTTTCAGAAAGTTCAGCGTTGAAGTCACCGACCAATAAAAAATTATCATAGCTACCATTTTAAATATCTAGTCTATGTGTAGCTTTAAAAATAATATTCGTTTTTGTTTTCGTAAGTTTACTTTTAAAAATATTCCTTTGACATGGGATGGAAATGAGTGTTTGCTCAAAAGCTTACTTGGAATATATTCCTTTACATAAGTATTCCTCCCCCATTTCTATTTCTATCAAGCCAATACGGTTTTGAAAATCTATCCAATGTAAATTGTATATTTGTAAAGGTTTTGTCTAACTTTGTTTCCATTATAACTAAAATATCAATATTTTCAGGTATAAAACATTTTAGTTTTTCGAAGTTTTGAAGAAATAGAATTTACATTTAAACTGCCTATAATTATTTTGTTGTAATTACGGATTCTCAGCAAATTCTGATAATTCATCTACTAATTTATATGGATCGTCTTGACGACTATTATATTTGTATTTTTATTTCTTATATTAAAGCCGTGGTTTATTGATGTCTTATCCTCCGTGTTTCTAAATAGTAAAAAATAATTTAGATTGTGTATAAAATTTCTCGTTAAAATTGTTGAGCCTTCTTGTAATAAATGCACACCATCTTTCCATAAAAAATCTTTTGTGATATAATCGTTACAAATATATAAAAAAATTTCCATACAGAAATCCTTCAACAATTTATCAACAAGTCATATCTTCCAAGTGTCACGAAAATTTTATTTTTCTATAATTGACGAAATGAACACATTGTTGGCGCTGCTTCGTCTACACTGCTTTTCAATTTTTACAATAGCTTTAGTAATTTCTTCAGGGGTCTTTTTAGATCTTATATCATTAGTACCAACATATATAACTACATTATGAGATGATTCTATGTTTTGTGTTGGCTCCACATAATGTCCAGAAAATGATTTCACTATAGAATGCACATTATTTAGGCGAGAATTTAGAACTTTCCAACTTATTCTTTTTAAGATACTGTCACCGAATATAGATCTTTCATTATTATTTAGATTTTTCAAAAATAGAATACTTTTTTGGTTGAAGTGGAGACTTATGTCTTAATTGAACAAATGTATTGAAAGGGTTTTGTGGTGCATTGATATAGTGTTGTTGTTTTACCCGTCTGCATTGGGAAGAGAATGTCCTTGGTAAATTTAATAATGATGGAGAGGGAGCTGAGTCAGATTTTTATGGATTTTCAGACGCCGAAAATGAGGAAAATGAAAAAGTTGTTTTTTCTTCAGATGATAATGTTTTTTATGCTCCAACTTCTAATATTTAAAGACATCCCTCTTTAAAGATAGTGTATGGTGTGTGAGTATGATGAGTGGGGTGATTTTTTTTTTTTTTTTTTTTTTTTTTTTTTTTTTTTTTTGAAGAGACAAAGGTATAAGCTAAAAAATGAGTTCTCACTGAACTTTTACAATTTATAAACACAATATAACACAATTTAACAAGTTATGACCAATGGCTTTAAGAGAATTTTTTTTTTTTTTTTGCTTAAAAATGGCCAGTCTATAGCATTTTGCTTATGACGCGCAATAGGTTAAAGAGAATATTTAACAGCCCTTAAAGTGACTCCAAGGTACTTCGGCATGTTGGTCTCTCTTTAAGAAGTTTTTAAAATAATGAAGAATCCTTTTTATTTCAGCGAAATAAAATGAAGTTTATTTTCAGATTAATGAGATTAAATAACTCATGCACAATAAATCCCTGAGTAAAAGTCATTTTAATATCAATATTCCAATATGAGTTCACCACCTCATTGCTTTTCATGTAAAACTGCATTACAGTCTGGCAACAAAGATCTATGTTGTTTTAAATGCTCAGTTTTCTACCATCGGGATTGTGCAAACCTTATGGTCTCTGAAGTAAATTCTTTGGATAGAAAGAACTCAAACATAAAGTGGCTTTGTCCCTCATGTATTCATTTTAATACTCAGATACAATCTACAGAAACTTTGCTTTTGATCTTGATGAATTGTTAATTATTGACAAAAGTTGTAGTGTGCACACGAGAAATTTACTGTTGTTGATGATTGAAATTTATACAGGAAGTTTTGACCGTTATTGAGTAATACCTCTTTGCAGTGTGTCCTGAATTTCTCAACATCACTCTTCCTTGTGCATGATATAACTCAAAGAGCTATAGATATTTGATATTTGTTCATGCAGCTTTATCCTGTTGACATGATGCTTTCTGTTGTGTTGTTTTGAAAGAAGGTCTTTTATCACTTATTGGGATCCTTCTGAAAAGAACTTTCTAGCTTGTTCTCCAGTGTTAGATGTCCACCTTTTGCACCAGCAGTGTTAACATAATCCAGACTCAGTCTTGTTTCTTTTTTTATGCTTTCTTGGGCCGTCTCTTTAGCTTTTCAAATTGGATCACCATATACTTTTTTCTTCTTATCCCATGTCTGATGATCAGCATAAAATCAAGGTTTTATGATAATATTCCCATTCTGGTCAACCACGGATTTAAAGATCTCTATCGTGTCTGCCGCATTCTGATCAATTTTAAATCCAAATTTTATTTTTTCTGGGTCTGTCCAATCCTCCACCTTCAACTTGCACAGAATACAAGCCGCTCCACCAAAACCATTTCTGCATTTTTTGAATTTGAGTTCCTTCATACAATCTTTCATGTCTACTGTCACATGAATATTGTTAATAATGACACCATCTCTGTTTTGATTGTTTCTCACACTATCAGTCTTGCCAATTATTTTTCCTTACAGTTTTGCATCAGTTTCCACTTCCTAACTAAATACACAGGGCATATTGAGCATGCAGCATTTGGAACTGGATTTGACCATAACAAGTTTTCTGTGCCTGATATATCAATCAATGTCAGCTTCAGTGGTATTGTGCCATATTGCAAAATATGGTCTTTATCATTAACAGCTGTTTCAGGCATTGTTCCTGCCCCATCAACACCATCTTTCAGTTAGTCTTGAGGCTTTCTTCCTTAATACTATTTGTCAGAAATAACCCTTGTCACTGAGGTTGTGTGGTGAACAAGATCTTTTTACTCCAACGCTTTTCCTCTACCACTCAATACAGCAAAGATGTCTGTTCTTAAGTACTTCCCTCACTGGTAGGAGTGCATTTATGGTTGGAAATTTCACATCTTTTATGGCTAGAAAATCGTTCATTTTGTAAATCTGCTCCTTACTTAATATCAACGAATTCATCAGTGACACAGCTTTCATTGAGGGAAAGGCTGCTGGTTGTTCTTCTTTCTGTTTCCAAATTTTGCACAAGCATTGCTGGTTTTTCCATCATGAAAATTAATGGTTGAGTTAGTTTCTTCTGCTTGTTACTCATCTCATTAAATGACTTATAGGACTTTATAAATGATGTTGTAAACTATTTAGGCACTCTAGTCTTCTTTATCAGAGGTTCACTGCTAGGCAGTTTCTCATCAAATGTGATAGATTCAACAAGGTTGTTAAAAATTATCTGGGTTCGATTATGAACATTTTTAATTCGGAAGAAGATTGAATGATCTTATCATCGAATCGGGCTCAATTTAAAGCTTCCATTTGTCCCTACGACAACAATCGATAATGAAAATTTTTGTTTTCGCTCTCGAGTGGATTTGAACCCACAACATTTTCCATTACAATGCAATATTATTGGAAAATGTGCTACCATTAGCCTAAACTGCCTTAAAGAAAATTTGAGCCCGTACCAGCATAGTCCGTAGTTTCATTGATGGGTATATCATTTAGATCATTGAAATCAAAAAAAGACTTGCGGCCTCTCTATTTTTTTTTCTTTCTTTACTGTTTGAGACTGTTTTTCAAATGTTCCATGTTCATACTTGTATAAGTTGAGTTCATAGTTGAATAGATTGCATGATATTTAGATTTATTTCTGTTTAATTGTTGTTTTTAAGAAAGCCGCTGTGAGCGGTGAGCAATTTATTTGTAAGAGACCGTGAGCTGCTTACAGCGGTTTCTGGCGCTGAATGAGTTAACCTCTATTGTTTGAGTTTGTTTATATAAATTAGGGCAGTTTACATCAGTTTTTAAATGGTTTTTAAAAGTAAATTTTTTAAATTTTGATGATACCAGAAATATGTTTTTTAAGTCATAATTTAACAATGAATTTTAAATCGGTCAGGATATTAATACATTTTATTTGAAAGAAATAACAACATATAATAAAGAATTTCAGTCCTCTCGATGATTTTGCTATCATTATTTTTAATCAAGTTTGGGGATTTTTACTTAAATGTTCGTGATTAATAAAAAAGCAAAATAAGATTTGAGAATTTTTTTTTCTGTAAAAAGTGGACTTTTCTAAGCTGGTCTAAATGGGCAGTGTCTACTAAACATGCATAAAATATCATGGGGTTTATTCAAGTTAAAATTTTTCTATATTTTTAGGTATGATAAAAAAGACTCACCATCATTTAAAATAGCTGAAACATCTTCGCCACAGCAAGCTAAGAACCAATCAAACGGTGAACAGAAATTTTCTCCTCAATCCATTCCGACTGTTCAAGCGCAACAACAAGACACCGAACCTCAAATTAAAAACGAATTATCAAATCCCACTACAGAAGATAATAAACCTGCATTCCAACCACCTCAGGAAGGAGGAGCGTCAGTTTTTAAAGGTAAGCAAGGAGAGAAAAAGTTTAGTGGGCGGTGTAGACTATTTGTTGCAAACCTTAATAATAATACTACTGAAGATGATATGCGAGAACTGTTCAGCACTTTTGGAGAGACAGGCGAAGTGTATGTTAATACTCAAAAAGGCTTTGGTTTTATTCGTCTGGTATGTCATCTTACTTTAATTTTTTAATATAGAAAAAAAAATTTAGATTGAAAATTTATGTGAAATAAGTAATTAAGAATATTTTCTCAAATATTCTATAAATATCAATGTTGTTTATTTAGTCTTATTATATTTCTGTTGAGGACCTGGAATAAAACTTTATCAGTTGTTTTAATTGGAAACCATCAAAAATAATCATTCTGGGGCAAAGGTTAACAAACTCATGATTATAAAATGTTCATATATAACTGCTATTTTAAAATATTTAAAGTTCTGTAGTGATATTTTTAGGATGGATAAGAAATTTATATAGTGTTAAATTTCTTTTTTTTTTCTATAAGGAGAAAGATATTTGATTATGGCAATTTTGTGACATAAAATATAAACTATAGTTGGTTGGTAAATGAGATAATGGTAATAAGCTTGCATTACAAACAAATATTTAAGTCTAAAATACAAGAAATCAATTGTATGTGTAGTTGAAAAATATACTAGTAATAACATAATTATTACGATCATTACGGCCTCCACTGCAGCATGTGAATGAGGGGGAGGTGGGGTTTGTGTTGAACCCCCAAAAAAATATGCTCTTCGAATGTGCTTTGGAAACCAAACCTCAGAAGAACTGTAGAGCAAGCAGAATTAAAGGAGATTATTATTCTAATAATATTATTCTAGTATATTCTAATGAGTTGATATTGTGTTAATTTTTTGCATGTAGCTATGTTAACCATGTCCTTATTGGAATTATACCACATAATCTTCTGGCAAGTCACAAAAATTTTTTTCAAGCTAAATCCTGTTTGCTTAAAATTTCTATTCATTCACTTTTAGTTTCTGTTTTCTTTTGAAATAGTATTTCGCAGAAAATATATATTCGCCTGTTGGTGATTCGCTATTTAAATCTAGAATGTCTAATGGAATGATATGTATTTTAAAATTAATTTTAAAGCTTATTCTTATATAAGAATTTACAGAATTTTCAGACATCAGTATTTTCAAGTTTGAAAGAGATTTCCATGACACAAAAAATTATGTTAATGTTAACTATATTTTATGTTTTATGTAAAAACTCGGAAAATTATATATCCACACTAATTTTTTTTGAACCCCTACAACTGAAGGTTCTAATAATTCAGCGTCGCTAGATATCTGTCTGTTACTGTTGTCTCTTGGTGCAAATGTGGTGATTGAGCCTTATTAAGGCATATATTTAATGAAATATTCTCATTTGTTTATTATAAAAAACGGAAATATTTCCTTTTAGTGGCTTCTAGTGAATGGGGGGGGGGGGGGGGGGGGGGTTTTTTGTTGTCAAGTATTTTGAAAACAATACTCTAGATTATTCTATTATAGCAGTTACATTCTGCAGCTATGCAATATGGACACAGCTGCTTGTTAAAAACAATTATTTTAACAATATATTTGCATTGTATCATATTTACGCTTTAGGACTACCGCCATAATGCAGAAGTAGCAAAGAATACCCTAGACAAAACTCCTTTCAAAGGTAGGGTTCTACAGGTTAGGTATGCCACTCATGCCTCTGCAATTGAATTACATGGTTTAGATCAGTTTGCTTCTAATGAATATATTACAGAAGCAATGTCTCAGTTTGGTGCTGTAGAAAGAGTTTGCGTGGTTTGTGATGATAGAGGCCATTCTAAAGGTCATGCGATTGTTGAATTTGAATGGAAGAAATCTGCTCAAAAAGTTCTTGATAGATTTAAAGAAGAGATGTTTGTTTTAGGAAGGTAACCATTTTGATTAAAAAAGTTTTGGTTTTTTAGTTTTAGTTTGTTTTAGAGAGGAAAAAATTTCTTTTGGTAAAGGTGGTATTAAATATTTTTGTATATTGTGAAATCAAATCTTAGAAACTTAGACGTTATGGCTTTTATACTGTTTTGTAAAACATTTGTAATAAAAATTGCCACTCAGTCCATTTGTAATAAAATTTTAAAATAAAATACATGGCCAAATAATGATAAATTTTGATTTAACTAAATAGCTTTTAATTTAACACTTATACTTCAATTAATTGAAATTTTTTATGATAGTGAAAATGTATTATTTTTGGTATTTATAGGGGTATTTTGACTGGGGCAGGCATGCACAAATTTAAATTTTGATTTTTTTTTTCTTGAAACCTGTCTTTCCATTGCGCAAATTTTTAAGCAAAAATCATTGCTCATCAGAGCTATGTGGCACTAAAATTTTTATTGGGTATCTGTGCCCTAATTAAGGATCTTAACACCATTTTGTTTTTTGAAAAATGTATGCTTCTATTTTAATGAAGTTGCTAGAAAATGTATTTTGTGCTGCCTTAGATATGTTGACCATATAGAATGTGTAAGGCTCAAAATTGCCCTGCAAAGCTAATTATATTGTCATTTCTAAATTAGTAATTCTTATTTTTAACTTGCTTATATTAATTTAATCTATATTTTTATAAGTTAAAGTGATGTCTCATATCACGATATACATTTTCTGTTTTTTAAAAAAGAGAGAATGATTTTCAATATATAATTTTCCATGTTTCATCACACACAGCATTAATTTTATTAATAAAAAATTGGATTTTTAAACATCCTTGAAAGTGATTGGTATTTCATTTCTCATAAATTGGCATTCTTTTTGTGAATTTCAATTAGATTTATGTCATTATATTTATTTGTTTGCTGTTTTGAAATTAAAAGCGTGCTACCAAAATATACTTTAAAATAGGAAAGGTGTTTTTTGTTATTATTTATTAGCATATGTTTATATATAAACATCTTTAGCACAAAAAGTAGTGTTGAAAATTTTAATGTTTAAGACTACTTTTGTTGGTTTTAAATTGTAATGGTTGAAGTTATATAAAATTTACTGTTATAAAAGCATAACACTTCACGAATAGTTTTATATTTAAAATTTATCTCCAAGAACTAAATTGCTCAAAGTAGAGGCTTGAACTCTATAGTAATATTGTGTTTTTTTTTTATTGTTTTTAGATTACCAAAACCTGTGCTGGCCAAACCTTTAGTACAACTTGACGTTGAAGAAGGTGTGCATGAACCTGACCTTCAAAAATTTCAAGGATACAATCTGTATGTACTTTTAACATAGCTTAATTTTAAATGAATCAGGGGCTTGAGAATATGCTGTTTATTGGATTTCTGGCATAGCAGAGGGAATCTTATGAATTCTCTTTTGTATGTCCATCCATCTGTTTGTTCGAAACATTTTTTCCTCACACAGCGTTCATCTGCTTTTAGGCCTTGTGCTGGGACTTATAAGATTAATTGAAGTGCAAGTCATTTTTATCATGAATTGTGAAAAAAATTAACCATTCTCAGGCCTTGTCATAAGCAAACAACCTCCTGTGTAGTTAAAAACTCGTGTGAATTAAATGGGACGAGCGTTATTGCTCGACAACATGGTGTTTTGTTTTAGTGTAACTAGAACTTCCTAGTACTTTGATATTGCATAGGCCAATTGCGCACGTCTAAAAATGTTACTTTTTTTTTATTACGAAAGTATTGTAGAGTGTGTTGCATAGTTTCACTGTTTATTGCTGAACAGAACAAGCTGGGGGGACGTTTAAATATGGCCAAAATATTTTTTTCAAATATTGCATATATTTCTTCAAAGCAATATTTTAATCAACCAAGATTTTCTTTAAAATGATATTTTAATCAACCAATGTTTTGATCAAAACAAAATTTCTGCCAACCAACGAAAAGAATCACTGTTACTGGTATTATTATAATTTGCATTAAATATCTAAAAATACAGTGAATGAGGGCCAGTAAAGTATACAGCAAAATATAAAGTAATTACTATAAGAAACAAAGTAAATAGTATTATCCGTTTTTTGTAATAAGGGAGTATATTGCAAAAAAATATTTGTGTTTACCGATGCAGGCTTTAATTATGATAATTATTCCTAAAATTGATTGTCATAAAAATGGTAAAAGATAGTAGTGAAATCTACTCATCGATGATCAGTTAAATATATTTAATATATAAATATGTAATAAATAATTGTAAATATATTAAAATACATTTAATTTTTTTTTCAAGCAATAAATTCACACAAGCTATTAAACACTCAAGTAAAGTTAATTCACCCGAGCTCTGCGCGAGCGATCGCTCGGGATTCATGGCAAGTCCTGCGTTCTGTAAAAAAAATTTTAAATCTTTTTTTAGTGAAAGGGAATTTTGTCCTCGATTTATTTCTCCAAGTTCATTTGAGTATGAGTGGGCGAAAAAATGGAAAGATCTCTTTACTGAAGAAGCTGATAAAAAAGCAAGATTAGAAGCAGAATTGCAGGAGGCAAGGTTTAGATTAGAACATGAAATGGAATCAGCTATTCGTTTGCAAGAGGCTGAAAGAATCAGGGAAGGTAAAATATTAGGTATTTAGATTTTTTTTAAAAGTAGAAAAAAAAAATAAAAGCTGAATGAAAAATGTTGTAACCCCCATCCTATTAAATCTGATTTCAAAGCAGCAATTATATTTGATGCCTGGACTGTAAGCTAGGAATCTTAGTTTGGTACAGAAATAGCCTCTAATTACGCAGAGGATTCTGGGTAAAACTTGAATACTAGCATATATTTTATTTGAGTTCACATTTTGGTGGTCCAGTTATAGCCAAAAAGCATATTTGTTAATTTCAAAACCACGAGGGGTTCTTTAGATTTTTTTAGAAGTTGGAAACAAAAAAATATCATCATCTGAAGAAAAAAAATCATTTTCATTTTCAGAGTCTGAAAAGCTATAAAAATCTGACTCTGCTCCCTCTCAATCACTAAAATATTTACTAAGTACATCCTCTTCCCAATTCAGATCAACATCACTATCTTTTTATAATTTCACGTTCATTTCCATTTAATTTACAAGAAAATGATGTTAAAAGCATTTGCGTTTTTTTTGTTAGCTACTTTTACAGCAGTCAAACCATTTCTAAATCTACAGAATTATTTTTATAGTAAATACTGAAGCGCTTGCTACACAAGCAGATAATGAGTATCACTAGACTAAAACTACTCACTTTGCACTGTTTTTTTTTGCACAGCATATGTAAAAAAATTCTTGAAACTTCTAGTCATTTGGAGAAATTTGAAAACCTTTTGATTATAATCTAAGTTAACCTTTTTTATATTTCAATACTTTATATGGTTTAGAGACTAACCAATCATTTTAGACTCCCCCTGCAAAGGCAGCAGTTTCCTATAAATTTGCATCCGTATGTATGGACATACTTTTTTAATCAAGCTTTTGCTAAATCTGCTTGTTAAATTTTTCTTAAAATTTTAGAGCTCAATGTGCCAAAAAACATTTATTCCAAGCCTAAAATCAAAATTTTTGAATTGTTGAAATCTGCTAATTAACTTGATTTGAAACTAAGCAAGAAGTTAGTTGTCCATAGAGGGGATTTCTTGACCCATAAGACTAACTGCCAGAAATTTTTTTTTGGAGACCTGATTTATAGACCAAAAACGATGATTTTTTTAGATAGGCCTTAGAAACAACGTAAATCATCTTCTGGCTTTTTTCAAGTTTTTTCGATTGTCCTGGAATTTTGTTGAAAATTTCAGCCAAGTCAGAACATGGTCAAAAATAAGCCTGAAAACGTGTAAAAAAATAATAACTGGTGTTTTTATTGGAAATACTATTGTAAGAATTTGTCAAGAACTTTGATGTCTTTGAGCTATGATGTAGTCAAGTTCTCACTTTCACTAAATCTTTCATATCATGAGAATAAAAAAGGATTTTTTAGCAAAATGAAAAGCATAATTCTCCACTTCGGAAGGTCCTTTAAATCAACCAATAATTTAAAAGCGTTAGGGATCACTTTTATTTACTATTCCTACTTTACACTTGTATTAATTCTTTACAATTTTAAGTTATTAGCATATTTTGCTTAATACTTTAAAATTCAAGGAACAATCTTTGCTTGTTACAATCACTTTTTTCAAAATGTAAGATAGGTTGATAACTCTTTTTAAAAGTTGTTTATGCAATAACCCTGTCAAATCTGGGAATTTTAAGCTCGCTGACTACTTACCATAATTATCTATATTATTGAACACTTTTTTAAAGAAAAACAAATGAGTTTTTTTATAGGTTATGTATTGAGCCTATAAATAATAAATTATCTGATCAAGTGTTGCTATAGACAAAGTTATTTTTTTATATTAAAGTATTTTTTGCTTTGATATATGATAATGAGCTGCCAAGTATTGAGATTTTGTATGTTATCCAGTATGTGCATTAGTTGGCTAATTAAAAATATTTGGTTATTCCCAATAATTATTATCATGCTCTGTAGTACTTTAGAATATTTTGTGGAAGGGCTTTTGGATTATATAGAGTTTATTTTCTCTTGTAGTATGTTGCCAGGATGGACATCCTAACAATAAAATAATTGATCCAATAATTCTCATTCGTAGAGCCTGTATCTCAAACCTGTTCATGTGTTGCAGGGTTTTGTACAGGTTAATAAGGTAATCGAAAGAGGTTAACAAACCACAACAACATGCATAATTATAAACAAATGAGTGTCTTTCTAATAATATAATATTTTTGCAATAAAATCTTGTTTTGAAATAAAAAAAAAATTGGTTGAAGGTAAGTCTTACGGTTATTTTGCTCAAAACAGTATATAAACTGCTAAGAATACTGAACAGAGTGTTTGTTTGGACTAAACATTTCTTTGTTTGATGATGGCTCCGGAAAGCTATTAGTCACTAAATGCTTGTCATTTTAGAAAGAAGAAAATGAAATTTAATAGCACAAAATCCAATTAATAAATCATATATTCTTTTGAGATGTTTAAATGAAAATTTTTAATTTTAGGTTTTTGCTGGTAATTGTACAAGAATACGTTAGCATGACTGTTTAGTCTATAAACAAGCAGAGGCATGATAATAATATTTTATATCTTATATGAAAAGCCTTTACAACATTTCTATTAATTTTTTGACAAATGAATAATTTTAATATCAGTTTTTTTTTTTTTACTTCAGCTTAAAACTAATCCTTGCAAAAAATAACTTACCAGAATATTATCTAGAATTTTGGATTTGCATTTGTTTACTGATGTTATTTTTTTACAATAGAACTAATGCGTCGCCAAGATGAGCTCAGAGCAATTGAAGAAGATATTCAGAGGAGGAACGCCATGTTCAACCAACCTCGCAATCATGATTCTAGGCTAAATAATGAAAGGAAAAACGAATCGCCTAGACAGCCTCCAAATAGGTAAAAACTTATTCTTTGTTTTCGTACTCTTGTTTTTTTTCTTTTTTCTTTTTTTTAATCCATATTCTAAATACGAAGTTTAAATTAAAAATACATATATAGCTAGATAAAGTAATTAAACCTTTTTAATAAAAAGTTTTTATGTTAGAAATAATTAGTTAGGTTTTAAGAGTTTGGTGGTGAATATCAGGACTGAAGTTTTTCAGTAGCCAATCTAGGTAAAATATAAGACCCTAAGACTTATTTTTAAGTAGCAAAACTAGCAAAATTTTAGCTGCTTTTCTAGCAGACTCAAGCACAACTTATGTTTATGATATGTATGAGCATATTTAATTGAAAGAAATCCGTCACCATTTTTTTTTTTACAGATTGAATGTAAATTAAAGAAAATATATTGCTTATACATTTTATAACTTATTTAGAAACTTATAAATTAAACTATTATTTATTTAATGTACATTATATTCTGGTCACACTTACCTGCTGAAACTATTATTTATTTAATGTACATTAAATTCTGGTTACACTTACCTGCTGAACAGTTATCTTAAACATAGTTGTCATGCTCATTGAATGGTGGGTCAGCTGTTTTGGGGTCTGTATGGCAAAGTATTTTATTTTTTTCAGAGATCTCCCTTCTCTGCATGAGCAGGCACGTGGAAATGACAAAGCAAGGCAAAATGAATTTATTCTTCGACAACAAGCTGAAGTTGAAATGAGAAGAGGTGAACTTATTAGAGTAAGTAATTGATTTTCTGGATATTCATAAGTTTTTTTTTTTTTTTTAGATAGCTGCTTATTCCATTTATCTAATTTTTTTTATGAAATTGGAGGCCTATAGTTTTAAAATGAGACATTTCAAGCTATATAGGAATTTCATGTTAGCTCAAAATTTGGCCAATATAGATTAAATTGAGCCCAAAAATCAGTTGTTGTTTGTCTCTTACAAGAAAATCGTTTGTCTAGTTTATCTAAATTTTTTTATGAGAAATTAAAGTTAGAGGATAAAGGTAGATTTAACTATTTCAAGCTTTTAAAGAATTCCCGTTTAGCCTAACATTGGACCAAAGCAATGTAAATTGAGCCCTGGAATGTCTTGTTGGTTATTCAAAACAAAGTTTTACCAATTTTTTTTATCATGTTAGAGAATTTTAAAACAAAACTTAAAATTAGCCATTCCAAGCTGTAAAGAAGTTCCCCATGAGCACAAAACTTGCTCTAAACAGGGTAAATTTGGCCCAAAAATGATATTTTTGTCTTTTTGCAAGAGATTAATTTGTTCAATTTTTCTTATAAAATTAAAATTTACAATTTCTGGGGATTTAATGTAGACATGCTTGTTAAATTCCTATGATACAGTATTAAGAATATTTTTCCTGATTTTAGATATGTCAGCCATTTTAAAAAAACAAGTGTTAATAACATTCCAAATTTTTTTTTGCTATTTTTTCCATATTTTTATTCAGTTTTCTCCACTTTTATAAATTATAATTACATTTTTATTCATTTTAGACTACTGGAGGTCCAAATGTGGTAAGTACTTTTTAATTATGTTATTCTGGGATGCAAAAACTTTTAGTCTAGGTAATTAAAAAGCCTATTAAGTATAAAAATTCTGTAATTTCATATTCTTTTATATATCTTGGAATAGCTTTGTCTTGCTTTTGTACAGTATTATGTATATTATGGCAAAAAGCTTTACAAGTAATTGATACATATTATTCTTTTACATTACTGAAACATTAATGATCTTTATATTGAAAAGTTTGCTCTAATCTTCCTGTAATCTAGGCTATATTATGTATTGTATAGGGTCAACTGTAGCTTGAGAGTTAATGTGATAGAAAAGTTTGATTTTAGTATCGATATTCATAAAAAGTATTTATGCTCAATTTATTGTAGTGTTTTGTATAACCCTTATGAGAGAGATGCCCTTCTGGAGTTGCTGTAGATGAAAATTTTTGGAATATTTCATTAGTTTTATTTCAACATATGTGTGATATGTTAATTGAAGGAAATTAAATCACCTTTTAAATTCAATAATGTGTGTTAAAAACAAGAGTATTGGCAACAAAACTGAAAAGAAATACATCAGTTTTTGGAGCCAACCTGCTGGAAATAAGGGCGGTACAAATTAAATTATCAAACAGTTGTTAATTACAAATATTGTTTTACAGAATTGATTAAATGGCCAGAAAACGTAAATGATGAAATGTCATTTATAACTTCTTATTAAGCAAAGGCTTTAGAGATACAATATTGTAATCTGTAAAATTCATCGTTGAAGATGAACCTACTGTTCCAATATTTATTTAAAGACGCCCTTCTTATCCTTTATTGATGTTTTTTCTTTTTTAAATTTGCTAACATTGTTGAAAATCAATTTCAAATCTCTAATTTTTAGAAATTGTTTTTGATAGTTTTAACTGAGTTGACTCAAAAAACTTGTACTTAGTTGTATCGCATTCCCAACAACCCCATTACAGTACTAAAACTGTCTAACAATTTAAACACTGTTGTTTATGTTTTGCTAGTTTTTAATTTTAAGTCTTTTTTTAGCTATTTAAACCATTTGGGGTTCACTTTTCATCTTAACTCTTTGTGCGCCTTTCCTGGAAATTTTATGGATTTCAATGTAATAAAAATATCCCAGTCCTGGAATATTTTGGGTTTCTCGTGCATTCATTTCCAAAGTAGTTTTTGACCGGTGAATGACATTTGTTTCAGATAAGTTCTGCATTTCCGTAGATTTAGAATTTTTTGGAGGTTCAGACAGATTCAAAACATTGGGAAAAAAATGGCTGCCAAATAATCGCAATTTCCTTCAACTTCATTTTCATCTGTTTCATATGTTAGATGTTTATGTTTATCGCTTTTTGCATTTTATTATTGTATATATTTCCGGAACAATAGCACAGCTCAATAATACATTTATTTTTATTCAATTCTTCCAAAAATAATCTTTTTTGTAATTTTTTTTGGCGTCTGATATGTATATGAGTGGGGTGATGATTTTTGTTGTTTTTGAAGAGACAAAGGTATGCAAAGTAGACCTCACAAAACTTTTTCTCTTTAATATAACTGAAAATTATGAGATTTTTTTTTAGAATTTTCCCTATTTTTATCATCATTTTCGTCAAATTGGTTTCCCCTTGCTTTTTAGCTAAAATGTTTAGCGTTTTGTTTTGCAAGGAGGAGTTCATGTCACTACTCATGCCAGTGGCAGCTGGCAAACCTTTAAAAAGAAAATGTTTTCACACAAGTTGTAAAAAAAAAATCATCTCCCATCACTTTTTATCCTGCATCTGCAGATTTTCTACATGATGCTTTTATATTTTTGAGTTGCGCTGTGATACATTCAAATTTTAAAACGTTGTAGTAGTTTTAGTTTATTTTTGGTCCAAATTTCTTTGATTTTTTTTTTTTTTTTTTTTTTAGCTTTTTTAAACTCTTTTTACAAATACCCAGTTATTGCTTACCCTTTATTAAAAAACAAAATTTTCTGAAAAGTTGGTACTATATAGTTGGAGAATATTTTTAAAAATGAAAAATAAGTATAACCTGTTGTAATGTGAAAGCGTTAACATCAAAAAATCTTTATAAAAGTGTTTCGTTCACATTATTGGTTAGCTTTTCATGCTATTATGAAAAGTTACCATGTATAATTTGAACTTAGTTTATGAAAACGTGCTATGAAAGGAAATTCTGAAAGAATTTTTTTTTTTTCATTGTACATTTTGGTTGAACCACTCGGTTCAGCCAAAATGTTGCTACTGCAAGTTTTTACATTTAATCGTAACTTTCTGCCTTGGATACGAACATGCTTGAGGTTGCTTATGCTCCAGTGTTTCAATAAACAAACATCCAATTGAGTTTATTTAACACAGAGAATGCAGTTTAAATTTAATAATTTTGATAAAAATGAAGTGATTTTATCTACCATTTTATCTAGTTGTTTTTCTAATTCTCTATATAGCCCTTTGACAATTTATGTGAATATAGACATTTCATGAAGAAAGAAAGCACTTGGTTAATTATTTTTAGGATAAAAAATCATTTTAGCAAATGATAGCTAAACACAAAATCATTTTATCATGAAGTTGGCAGACAACATAAAGCATCTTTTAACTTGCATGATCCCTTATATGGTAATCTTTTCACCTATATAATTTTTAAAATTTGCTTGTTGATTTTTTTTAAAATTTTGCAAAAGGCTGGAGGACGACAATGAGCATTTTCCAGCTGCCGTAACCACTCACCAAAAATTTCTTTCATGAAATGGAATGGACCCAATTAGGATAATTTTTTAAAAATATTTTTTCAATCCATCCATTAAAATTTTGCAAAATTAAAAGGGTAATTATTTGGTTTTGGAGTATTATTGTATAATTAATTGTAATTTTTTCTGGATATAAACTGATGAATTTATTGTTATCTTTATGTAAATAAGTTTTTATTTAGCTTGGGATTGTTCCTAATGCTGGGTTACCAATGCCGCCACACCCACCCCATATACCAGGTTTTCCTCAAATGCACCCAGGATTGCAAGGCGTAAGTGATAAATCAAATTTATCTTTTTCACATATTATAATATTGAAAGTTATTTCAGCATCATGTTATCATTTTTTCCATTCATCTATTTTTGTCTGGCTTTATTTGTTTCTACTGTTCTTTTGAAACTGATTTAGTTTTAATTTAAATATGGTAAGTAAACTTAACAGTTATCAGCCCTCGGAATTAGTAAAAATCCTTGATGGCTATAAATTTCAGCAGAAGGCTATGGATACTGTGGCAAATCCTGCAGCAAATAAATGTTGCCAAATATATCTGAAATTCTACTCTTTGTAAATTTTTTACTAATTTTAGCTAATATGATATACTAGTTCTGTCTTTGGTTTTGAATAAATTTCTTTTGACAATGTTTGTCAGTACTAGCGTTAAGGTGTGAAATTGTGTGCCTGGTCCTTTGCTTGACGCCCCTAAAAATTATGATGCAACTTTTCCAAGAACTTAAACGTTTAAATTGCAAATGAATTCAACAAATACAACACTTTACTTTATTATTACACACTATAAAAAGAGAATTTCATGAGAAGTTACAAAGTCTAAGATTTCTTATACATATACATATATCAATATACATTATATATATTTTGATTAATATTATAAGTATAAAATAAATGTTTTAGGATAGGAGTGACTAACAGAGAAGCACATGTTCCGTTCAAATGATTCATTTTGTTTATTATAGAGAAGTAAGCGCAAAATCATAGTTTAAGTAATAGATAGTTTAAGTAATTATTGCTTTGATAAATTAAATAAATAAAGGTTAATATAAATTTTAAAATTCTGGCTTTATAATAAACGTGAACTAATTTTAAATTATGTTTGTTAAATATATGATGAAAAATGGACATCTGGTCATGGGAAGAATGCAAAGAAAAAAATGCCCGCTGTAATTTTTTGCTGCGGGTCTGTTGTATTTTGGCTTTTGCTTGGCTAATTCCGAGGTCTGGATTTTATTTTATTTTTTCTTTGTTCATATTAATATTTAAGCAATTTTTTTAACTGCTATGTATTTTTTTTAATCTGAAAAGCATGTAATAGCACGAAATAATTAGAAAACATTTACTTGAATTTTGGTTTTTCTAACTGCATAAAATTTCATGAGTTTCAAGATGTGGGGAAGGCGTGCAAGCAGAAATACTTTAACTTTCGTAAGGAAGAAATTTTCAGTATGAATTTGAGATTTTATAATTAAGACTAAATATGCAACGGTGGGTATCAACCTAGCAGAGATACAAACCTTGCTTTAGAACTAAAGCTCTCTAAACAAGTTTGTGAAACTCAGTGGAAATCTTATGATTTGTCAGTTAGGCAAGGTTTGCTATATCACATAGAGATTTGAAATTGAAGACTATGTGTCAATAGACCTTCAGCTATTCTTTTCTTTACTTAACAGAATAACTCTTCAACCTCTTTCAATATTAATAGATTGCTTAAAAGCAATTCTTTTAGAACGGCTTTTAAATGTCATTGAAAAACTTTTAAATCGAGAAAGAAGTCTCTTATAACTTTTTATAAAATACATGCTTGAGTAAATAACTATTTTCAATAAGATAAAAAGAAGTTTTGTTTTGTTATTTTGATAATGTAAAGCTTTTGATATTTTCAACTTATAAGAGAGATGAGTAAATAAAATTATCATGAGTAGATGATTAACTAATCAGAATTGAATATTTATGTAAAAAGTTCCATAATGAAAATCATAACTGTTCAAATGAGATTAAAATCTTATATATA
>JAUZNK010016217.1:0-38552 GCA_035046665.1 Euphysa ruthae | reverse complement strand
TTACGTAAGTAAGTGACGTAACCTTAGAGTGTAAAACCCAGTATTCATGGAGAATTTTAATTTTTTGTCTGAGCCGCCGTGAGCGGTTCCCCGTGATTGAAGCAAAATCGCTGAGCTCGCGGTGCTGAATGAGTTAAAGATGCTTTATTTCAAATTTGATTGCATGATGATCGGGAAAACAAACAGTGTGAATACTAATATCTACTGTTACCTATCGCATAAGCGTATTTATAATATACACTTAATCAATGGTTGAACCGTTAAGATGGGTGGCATTATTTACAACAAGCGTATAGTTGCGAAATGCTGATGACAACATACCCTTACTTTGGAGATCAAATATATCAAGGTTAAAATCATGTGATAGTGATTGTTTCACGAATTTTTATTTTTGTCTGATAAATTTTCCCTGTAAAATAAAAAAATAGTGAAAATTATATTCGAAGTTTGTATTTTTTTAATAAATAAACAAAAAAAAAAATCTTGTACTATTTCTCGTAAAGTAGCAAAATCCTGGTCAGCAGTTAATAATTTCACACAAGAATAAGTTGACATCACTTGCAAAATCAGATCTATGCCTTCTAAGTGACATTAGTTTGATAATACAACAACAAAACCATCATCAGTTAAATCTAATGTTGGTGAAAGTGGTAAAACACATCTTTGCGTAAACAATTTTACTTTTGAGAAGCATAAACACTTGCATTTAAGGGCTCTCTTTGAAACTTACCAATTAAAAATAGTCCTTCCAAAGAAGTTACACGACTCAAGAGCAACATATATTTGTCACGGTTTAAAACTACTCTGTTTTCGTAATTCAATATAACATCTTTTTTCAATGATATTCACTGTACGTTTTGACTTATACATGCTCATGCTAACATTAATGGGGATTTGAATTGATGGTGGGTTGGGAATATTTTTCTTAATTTTAATAAATATCTCGGTGTAATTAATTAGAACTATATTATTTGGTTTTGCAAATATATCAGAGTTAATAAGTGTTTTTCTTGCAACAGTATCATGAAATTTTACATAACCGTTGCAGGCGAAAGTTGGTAAAGGTACATACTAACACAGATTTACCAGCAAATAGAGATTGAACACTAAATAATTTAATAATTCTTTGATATACTTGAAAGAATAATTTCGATGAAGGCATCGATATTTTATCAACAATTATCAGTTGAAGCTAAACAATTTATTGCCTAAACTAAACTCTTTAGCTGGTTAAAGTTTTCCTAGTAAACATAAAAATGAATGCAAAGTTGTCACATTGATATTACCTACACCTGTTGGTGCAAGTAAAAAACTCTTTCTTTATCTAGAGATTTTCCATTGTAACGCAATAGTTTATTAATGGTTTGATTAAACTGCTTTTAATATATAGGACTTTCCACATCCATCACAACCAGAAAGAAAGAAATGTGCTGAATTTTTTGGCTGCTTTGCAGATTTTTGCTTGACATTGTCCTTAGCCCAACCATATATTGCCAGTTTCTCTTTGTTTTCTGTTAAGTGACTGCACACATTTCTCAATTTTAGAGTTATTTAATTTGTCAAAATGACCACCATAACTTCTTTCTGCAAAGTTATCAGTTAAATTAACATCAAGAGAATAACTTTAGCTGGAGTCATGTGAATATTATTTGGTGTTTCATCTTTTAGCTCTGCTGGTTGCCAATGACTGTCTACAATATTTTGAACAAAAAATATTATAATAATAATACAATACAACAATATAATATAAATATAAAAAATATAATATAAAAACGATAATATCTTAATATCTTTAAAATTTTGCAAAATAAGGCTGGTCAAAAACAAAATATTTATCATTTAGAAATTTGACATCTAGTCTGACAATATACCTATGTAACAAGAAATCTTAAATATCTTAAATATATCTTTATTTTAATTGTCCAATTCTTTAATTTCAGTTTCAATGCGGATCATTCTATATCTTTTTTCAGGAATATTTCCACTAACACACAATACACTGGGAGAAGACATTCCGTAACCATAACCCTGGAATACAATTGTAAATTGCCTCTTGAGCAGAAAGGTCATGATTAATAGCAGATGCGTAAGCTTTTGGCTTCATTGTTAGTTATTGGTCTTTTTTTCCACAGGAATTTTTTAATGCCTGGCTTATGGCCAACTCTAATTAATTTTAAAAACGTCGAACAACAAACACCGAATTACAATTTAGTACCACGCATCGTTCATGATAAGACAAATTATTTAAAACTTCACTAGCCAAGTAGGAAAAATTAAATTTTGAGGCGATAAATATTAGGTTTTCCCATTTTAAATCAGCACAGGTAAGTGTTAGAAAAAAGGGTGCTCCTAATGGATTTACCATTGCCAAAAATTCAGATCTGAAAGTTTTCCGGTATGCCGATGAACCTTTAACTGATTTCATAAATTAATAAACTTTGTCATTGACTATATAATCTTTAACGTGTTGCTTAAAATTTTGTCCTAACATTCTAGCATCTAATGAGCACCCAGTACATTTTTTCATTGCAATATTAATCTGTCTATTTAGATTAAGTTGTTGCAAAACGGAATAAACAAAAAATATGTAGTCTGAATCAGAAGCAATTTGTTGTAGTTTAAAAGGTGCTGGTTAAAAGATATTACTAAGAAGTATATTACTGATATCAAAATTATCAATAGAAATATTATGTATTGCTCCATTAATTTTTGGGATTGCCTGTTTGGTATGAGAGAATCTTCTTAAAAAGTAGTCTTTTTGAAATTAAAGCTCTTTTAAGTCTCCTGACATTTTGAAACTCATCTGGAAAATTCGCAGCTTCTTCTTTATTTATGACAGCTTGACATTGAATTTCACCTTTTGAATTTTTTTATCGCAAGTTTTATAAACATAAAATTAGCCATCAAAATTTACACCTTGTAAAAACGGTCTTGTTCAAGTCATATTTCCGTATATTCAACCACTCATATAAACTGATGTAGCACCAGGTATAAACACCAATTAAAAATTAAAATAAGCACTTGACTAGACTGCCTCTTTATTTAATTTGCTATAATTTTTTTGGCTTATAGCTTGCCCCTTTGATTATTTTGTTTTTTATTTGAATCAACTTTCTCCGCAGCATATATAAGTTTTTCATGCTCGACTGTACTAATCTTAGCGACCATCGATTGATAGCGTTGACTTGGAAAAATTTGTGGTAAATAGTTTATGGTTACAAATGAAACAATCACTGCATTATTTATTTCTATTTTCATGTATTGAAGTTGAAACCACTCACGCTCTTAACATAATACTTGCATACGCCGCTCAATTTTTTGGATGGTTCGAAACTTTAAAAATACAGAATAGCCATCTTCAACAATAAACCTTGATTATATCGTCGATGTGAATCAAAAAAATTCGTAATAAAGACGGTCTTTGAAAGAATAATGTTTGACCAATTAACTACATTCTTTTCGCCAAAACTCTCATTCCATTTTCGTAAATGATATAGCACCCAACATTTCCTTTTTCTTATTTTAAAATACTGGCAAAAGTACATTGATAATCGAAGGTTTGCCGTTACACATTTCTAATGGAGCTATTTAAAGCATAAGACTGTCTACCATTTGACTTACGACTAATATGCGACTAATTATTGCAAAACTAGAAGTCGTAAAAATTTAAGATTGATTCACTCATACTTGTCAAAGCGTAAAAAACTAGTTAATAACTAAGTAAATATATAGAAATAGAATTTGGTGTTCCTCAGGGCTCTATTTTAGGCCCTTTTATTGTTTAACATTTTTATAAAATGCTTTTTTTTATTTATTTAACAGAGCTTTGTAAAATTACAATTATATTAAAATATAAGTAAAAAAGATATTAGGAAGTTTAAAGTTTGTGCATGAGATTCTAATAAAGCGGATGTGGGCAGTTATTTTTAAAAAGATTGGTGTTGCAGCCGCTCTGAAATTTTCAGTTTCCATGTTATGATATGTGGGTTGAACTAGAGCTACTTTAAATTGCTTAAAAACCTTCTCAAAACCAAACTGTTACTGTTGTGAAACATCGACAGACATATGTTTGGTTTTTAAATAAGTTTCATTAAAAGCTTCATAAATGCTCTTTTTGAAGCTTTGTTCTTTTTACTTAAAGATAAATTTTTTAAATATATTGATCTTTTTTTAAATAAACTCTCATATTGCGAATATTTGGCATAATATCAATTGATTTGAGAAGGAATGTAGGTTGTCCATCGAAATGTTAATTCCCTGGATGATATTCTACGTGTTGATACAAAGATGAAATGTTGATATGTGCCAAACAATTATTTTCTCGTTAACATATTTCTAACAAATACATTTATGACGTTGATGAATGCAAAATAAGACGCAATATTAAGAAACATAAAAATTTATTAGACTAATAAAATTTTTAGGTTGGATTGAGCAATTCTTAAGCACTATATTTTGACTTACCTTTTGGTTTGGTTGATTTGTTTTGTTTATAAGTTCCCCCGAAACTTGCATGGTGGTATTTAGCAGCATGTGACTGCAAGAAATAATGTCTACGTTTCTGAGCGATATGTTATGCTCAGTTCAAATATGTGCCGAAAGGCACATAAATTTATATATCTGCTTTTTTTTACCATTCTGCAATATTTTTAACTGAATGTATTTCGCAATTAAATATAAGAAAAGGTAAGAATATGAACTAAATATCGTTAAATTTATAATCTAATATGTGATGCATAATTTTTTAATAAGAACTGTACCAACAAGCGAATGAAGAAAAGCAGAAAATTAAAAGTTTCCTTTTAACTAATTCCAACCTTCACAATTCAATCCATTTTTTTTTTTTTTTTTTTTTTTCTACTTAATAGACTGAGTTATCTACAAATAATCATTTAATAGTTCTTAAATTTCCACAAAATTGAAAAAAAGAAAAGAAAAAATGGAAGACCTATTCAATCCACAAAATATGGCAACAACTTTGTTTTATAATGCATATATTTACAAATTTATTATTTGGTGTTTAGTTCACATGTTAAGGGAATGCAAGTTTACATAGTTTTTTGTACACAATGCGATTTGAATGAAAGTGACGATAATTAGGAGAGAGACAGTAGACCTTAGCAACATTTATTAAGGTATGTGCCAATTAAATAAGGTTTTGTAACGAATCAACATGAATTCAATTTTTAAGACAAGCATTCGTAGCACCACAGTTTTTTTTCTTAATTATTTATATAAAAATTTTTTGTTAAATTTATGTATTGAGGTTTTGAACTTGAATACTCTTACAAAGTTAAGATTTTGTCTTCACAATACTTCGGAAACTGAGTCAGGAATGAGAAAAAAAATTCTTATACTCTTTTCTGAATACTAGCACTTACGAAATTCATTTGTTGGTTAAATTTAATGATACATTTCCTTTTGGAATAATAAGTGGGTGTTATTTTTAAGGAAAATTTGCAACATTTCAACTTCTAGTCTTTTATATAAGCACAATTCGAAATGGTATTGAAGAGAAGGCATTCAGAAAAAAAATGCCTATAAAGAAAAACAAATGTTTTATGTAGTGAGAAAAAAGATTTGAAAAATAATCTTCTTTAAAACTCTTTTACTTTTATATGCACAACTGTGTATCGTGTTTTTTAAATGTGACGATACTGGTCTCAAATATTTAACAGCACTAAGATTTAAACTATTTAGCAGAATGAAACTTTGACCAGGGCTTTATACCTGATACAGGCAAAACCCCCGAGTCAGAAAAATGTGTTGTGATTATGAAAATAATTTTCATATGTTTTTTTTGCACAAATTGATAAACTCCTCTCTCAAATAACCCTCGCCCTCTCGAATAAGCCCCCTCCTCCATAAACCATCATATTTACAAACAAACCCCGGAGGCTTATTCGATCATTTACAGTGTGTAAAAAAACTGCTTTTCAGAACATTGATTTTTTTTTATATAAGGCGTATCTAATTTATTCTAATATATTTGTGAGACAATTGATTAAATGTTTAATGTTGGTTGATTGTATTCCCTCAATTCAAATTCCTATTCATTGTCCATGACCTTGCAATTTAACTTTTGAGTTGAAATTCTGAACGGAAAATCATTGGTCCACAGCAATAATATTATTTGGAACTTCTCCCAGAATATAGTACAATATTAGGGTTAGCAGATGTTGCCAAATTCCAAATCACCTTAATCTTTAATCTGAGGAAAAAGATATGTTTCTCAACAATTCGTGATTTTTTTACACCTAAGTCTTAAGTCAATAAGATAAACCTAAATTTCACTCTTCTAGGTCAAACATATCTATGTCTTGACTAGCTTGTCTTATTAAAACGAAATCCGACTTTAAAGCTCCAAATTTTCTATTAAAAGAAAATTCTGACGTTTGCGTTGTTTCGTATTTTGGCATACATACATTTTCGAAAAAAACGGAAACCTTTTCAGCAACAGTAAATGTGTTTATCTTTGGTATTATTTGGTGCTTTTCGATTGGCGATATTTTTTCGTTAAAACATTTTTTTAGAGGTAAAATCGCAATTTAGTGTAAACTGCTCTTTTTTAAACAGTGTGAAAAGTGTCTTTTCGAAAAGCTGGTAACACCGCAAACTCCTGGAAATGCCGGAAAATTTTGCTTTTAAACAAGTAAATTTTATCTTAATCTCTAATATAAGTTTTAAGTTAAAAACTGTGGGAAATTGGTTTAATCAATTGAGCAAATCGTAGCTGAATACTGTTTGCGGCATTTCCGGCGTTTTCTTCGAATAGACCTGGCCCCCTTTTGGCTTATATAATTTCAGTTATACTTTCGGATATTAAATTTAAAAAAAAAAAACTAATTCTTCAAGTTTTCGAAAAATCTGAAAAAAAAGAACATACACCCATACATACACACACACACAAACACACACACACACACACACACAAACACACACACACACACACACATACATACACACACAGGCAAAATGGGTTATTCGAGAGCTTCGGCAAAAACACGGTAACCGAGGACATACTTTGAGTCATTATATGTTCTATTCTGTTTGGGAAATTGAAATGAAAATCATATCATAGTCTGAGAACTATTCTATGCTTCATGACGACAGTGCTTATTATGATAAACACTCGCAAAGTATTAACTTTGGACCTGAGGACATAAACAGACACTAAAGCACATAAATTATCCGAGGAAGAACACGCAATCTTCCTTGAATACACAAATCTTTATAAATATACGTTATACTGTTGATGTTTACATCAACAAATGAATAAGTGCCTGTATTGTTGTATTCAAAAAAACGCTCTTTTTTAATATTTTCAGTTTTGTTAAAAAGCATCTGTCATTAGATTCCTCTGCTTTGAGTTGAAGGCAAATTGTAAAAAAATGTCCTAAAACAATCCAAATGTGTCCAAACCAGCATTTAAATGCCCTTTTAATACGGAAGTTTTTTTCAAAACAATGCACAACCTAACGCAAGAAACTCGATCATCATTATCCAATTTCAAGCTTTAAAACTCTCATAAAATATTTTTTGTACTACTGTCCATGTTTAATCTCCTTGTTGAACATTTCGGTACTCTGTATGCAAATAAATGATAAGTATTTTTAGATTGTTTCAGTATTAGGAATACTAAATAGTACACAATTAAACTGTATAGTCAGTTATCAAAATCAAATTTGGGCATAAATAAGTGTAGGAAGTGTGTCAGCTGAATTCAGAACTAATTTTTAAAAAGTTAATGGAGAAAACCACTAACTAAGCTTTTGTTTCAGAATAATTAAATAAATGGAAAATACTCGTGGGTAAATTAATTATTCGGTGTCTCCGACATATTAAGAGTGAAAGGGTAAACCGTTGGATTTACATAATCACCTATGACAAATGTTCCGCTCCTTTGCTATTCCGCGGAAAAATATGTAAAACTCAAAAAAAACTTTCCGTATCGTAGTAAATCTATTTAAGTTGAAATCAGCCTTTATTTTATCTTATGTTTATCTCTTACCATCTTATCTTAGCTTTGTGATTTATAACAGTTATTTTATGACGTTTTAATAGTATTGCAATATAGTCCTGATACAACACGTGTGTTGTATCGGGACTATATTGTATGGTGTTCCTTTTGGATCAATTTTAAGTAACATGTGTTACTCTAAAATTTCTTTGAAAAAAGAATAGTTAAACATTTTGTTTCGCCTCAACTTTCGGCTCAAAAATCGACGCAAATTTACTGCGAAGTCAGCAAAAAAAAGCTTACTTTGGTGAATTTGCTGCATTAATGCCAAATGAGCTACAACTGCAAAGCTCGTTACGCTCGTTTTTTTGCTTTCGCAAAAATAAAAGTAGGTGTGACGGTTAAAATTGTTTTAACGCAATGTGCAACATCATAGAATATTTACCATCATGGAATGTTTATAACTTCATACACGTGTTTAGCTTCTTTTTTTTTTTTTTTTGATACAATCCATTACAATCGATTAATCGAGATATTTTATCCAATATTCATTTGATAATAATCACATCATTAATAATACTGATGAAACAAAATCACATCCAGGGAATATTACTTACGCAAATGCCGTACAAAAAAAAAACCCCGAAAAGAAAAAAATAATTGTGTTTTCAGATGGCATGACCAATAAAATATCCCCTAAAAGATTCAATACTGACACACCAAACCACCATACTTATTTCAACACCTTTCCAGGGCAAACACCACCAAACTAAAATATTATGTTGAACCTAATCCACTAAACGAAAACTTTGAAGCTGCTATTATCCATTGCGGAGCAATATCTCGCCACGTCCCAGTACGCCCACTTTAACTGACCAAGATATTGCAGATAATATAATTGAGATCGGAGGAAAATGTATAAGCCTTGCAGTGCAAAAAGTTATCGCTTTTGGTATAATTCCTAGGAGAGACAGTGATGTTGATGCGCGTAGAATCTCAACAAGTATATTACTACGACAAACATGCCTTGACAACAACTTCTTATACGATAATAATGATAACATAGCATTTAGCTTCCTTTGGAAAAATGGTATACATCTCGTACGGAATGGTATCGTAATGTTTGCAGGTAACCTTATCCATTCTATTACTAATTTAGCAAGATGACTGATGCAAAGAGAAGCAACCTCTGTGGCTGATATACGTAATTTACCTTCTTTTTTACCTTCAGACTTTCCTTTTATTTTGCAAATTTTTAACAATCCTTTGCGAAATAGTGATTTCATTTCATTGATAAACGCTCACAAAATATCTCCAAATAATCCCCTTTTTCTCCTATTAATTCTTTGCTTAACAAGTTCCAACTCCTAGCTGATCTAGTATTAAATCATGTTGATATACTTACTATTGCAGAAACTAAGTTAGATGATACTTTGAAAATCAATTCTTAATTCCAGGTTTTAAAAGACCTTATAGAATGGATTTGAGTCGAAGTAGCGGCGGCTTACTTATCTTTTTAAAATCGGGATTGCCTACAAGAAAACTCCTTGATTATAGACTACCCGTTGGTTTTCAAATAATCCCCTTAAAAAATCACTATTGGTAAAAGAAATTAGCTATTACTTCTCGTTTAAAACCCAAAAAAATGCATTTAAATTATTTTTCTAAAGAATCTGTCTAGTCTAATAAATTTTTATTTAAAGAAACATGACCGCTTTATTATTTATGGTGACATGAACTTAGAACCTAGCAACGCGCATCTGGAGGAGTTTATGAGTAACTATAGATTACAAATCTAATGCAGAGGAAGAAATGTTTTAAGTCTACTCGTGGGACATGCATTGATATGATAGCAACGAACAGAAAAACACTCGTCTAAAACTCAAACTCTGTTGAGACTGGTCTAAGTGAGTGTCATCATTTAATATATACTTTGCTGAGATCAAAATAAATGAAAATGCCTCCTAGTATAGTCACATACAGAAATTTGATGTGAAGAATTTTGATTTAGAGCTTAGTAATTATTTTTTCACTTCTAGTCAGACATTTAACTATATTTGTTACGATACTATTTGAAAGAAAGTTTTAGATAAATACGCTGTCGTCAAATATAAGATTATAAGGGGAAACAATAAACGTTTCGTTTTAAAAATTGTCAGGAAAGAGCTCATGAAACGAGCTCAATTTAAAAATGCGCAAACAAATCTTGCAAACAATGCGATTCAGAAGCTTAAGAATCCATCGTAATTATGTTGCTAACCTCATTCGTAGTGAAAAAAAAAAAACTTTTTTACGCAATTTTAATTTAAAATTAGAACAGAAGTCGTTTTGGGAGGCATGTAAGCCACTTTTATCCACTAAACATATTATTAATAGAGAACGAATACTTCTTTTTTAAAACGGTGATGTTATTTCTGCAAAAAGAGCGTAGTTGAGATATTTAACAAATGCTTTGCCAACGTTACGAAATCTTTAAATATTGGACCATGGGATCCTCATATTAAACATAATCCTTTGATGTAAGGTTCAGATTTTGAGTCTAATTCAAGTATTAAGGCAATCCATATGAATTTTCTCCCGCAATGATAGTTTTGACTTTATTCATGTAGAACCCAAAGAAGTATATGACGTTATCATTAAGTTAAAAAAAGGTAGTGATGATATACCATTATCACTTATAAACACTTTAGCACACTCTCACTGTCCCAAAATTGCTGATTGCATTAATACTTCTTTGAATAATGGAACATTTCCAGACTTTCTTAAATGGGCCACATGTAATTCTCATAAGAAGGGAGATACTCTTGAGAAAAGGAACTACCATCCTATCAGTATTCTTCCTACACTATGGAAGGTCTTTGAGAAAATTAAATTTTTAAAAATAACCCTTTTTTTTTTGCGATAAATTCTCTTCTCTTCTTTGTATATTTCGCAAAGGTTTTTCCACCCAAAACTTATTAATAAGTGACAAAATTGCCTGGATAAAAAATGTATTATAGGGAACATTTTAATGGACTTGTCAAAGGCATATGACTGCATTCCACATAATCTTCTGCTAGCAAAATTCACAGCATACAGTGTCTCTAAAAAAAGTTTGCGGTTTATAAAGAGCTACTTCCAATCAAGGAAAAAAAATTAGTTAAATTAGGTTCGATGCTTAGTGAGCGGTTGTGCATCGCACTAGGAATTCCGTAAGGCTCTATTTTAGGCCCTCTTCTTTTTAATGTATTTATAAATATGTTCTTTTTTTAATAGGTTCCGATGTTTGTAACTTTGCAGGCGATAATATTCTTTACGCTTATCCTTTGATAAAGTTTGTTCCCGTCTATCTAAAGACCTTACCAGACTTCAGGAGTGGTTTAAAAATAACTCTATGGCAACAAACCCTGCAAAGTTTCAAATAATATTCTTGGGAATGAAAACCCCAACAGTCTCTTTTAATATTGATGGAATAGATGTATTTGTAAAAAATGAAGTGGAAGTTTTAGGAATTAATATTGATTCTAAATTGACTTTCTCGAAAAACTTACAAAAATCATGTACTATAGCAAATATCAAACTTTCTTGTGTGCTTAGATTTATAAGCTATATGGATATTTTACAAAGGAGAACCCTCGGCAATAGTTATGTTTTATGTAGTTTTTTATATCGCCCTCTAATAAGGATGTTTTGTAAGAAAACTGATTATAACTTTATCTATCGTGTTCAAAAACGTGCCTTAAGAGTAATCCAAATAACTTGAGCTTGATTTTAAAGAATTGCTTCTCTTGGAAAATACAACCAGCGTTCATGAAAAACATTTACAGAGTCTAATAACAGAAATATATAAATCTGTCAAGGAACTAAATCCCGAACAAATGTGGGACAGCTTTTCTTTAAAAGATGTGCCATACATTCTCAGAAAATCCTTTATTTTGAATCTCCCAACTGCAAGAACATCTATTTATGGCACACACTCACTTATTTTTAAAGCGTTTTTTCTTTGGAATAGTCTCCCCCTACGCTACAAAAGCTGCAAATCTTTGCCTTATTTTCAATCAGCTATTAAAACATGGATCTGCAAATCATGTACATGTCCAATATGTCGTTAATTAATTCTTTGTGTGTTTTTGTTTTACTGTTAATAATTTTATATTTTACTTATAAAAAATTTTTAAATTTTTCTATATTAGTGTTTATTAATATATAATTTTATTCATATGCAACTATGTAAGCGTTACAAATGTTAAATAAATAAATCAATGAATGAATGAAAAGTGACAGCCATTTATATGATTGTGCAAAGTCTTGGAGAACAACATCGCTTATAAAAAGGTGCAACTAAAGAATTAAAATTAAATAAAGATATGAAGTTACATTCCTTACGGATAAAATTTATTTTAAAAAAATATTACTAGAACTGACTAGTTTTGGCAGACAAAAAAAAAAAAAAAGGTTTTATAGGCTGCCCCCTGTAAGACTTTTAATAAAAGGAATTGGCGCCCATTTTAGCATGCTATGGTAGAATCCATTCTTTAAAACTTTCGCCTCAAGTCTATTTTGGTTGAATGTATTCCTGACCACAAAAAACAGCAAAGCGTCCCTGGTCTACAAACAGGATTCGGACTCTTTTATCTAAAAATTGAGTTTAAATATGTGAGATAAATCTATAAATCTTGGAAACGCTTTATGCCTGCATGCAAAGTTTTCCATGCTATTAAAATTATTCCAGAGTTTTACCTGTAGTAAAGGGTAAATTATAAGAAATGAGGCACAAAACTGTTTTTTCTTAACTTTATTTATTTATTTATTTTTTTTACTGCATTTTGACTGCATTTTATGTAAATAGCCTCTTTGTTGTATTAGCTAAAGTCACACTGAGATTAATTAAATATCTAGAAAATTTAATTTTGAAATCGCAATTAAACTAATATGTTTGACTTAGGTTTTTATATTTGTTAAATAGGAGTTTAATGAAAAAGCTCGTTTAAACGATGAATTAAATCTTTTTCCTATCTAGGTTATTTGTTAAATCTATTATTCTTATGTGACTTTGGTAGATTAGTTAAATACCTGTTGGGTGAATATTTTCAAGATATTTTCCAGACAGAACAAAAGTAAAAACGGGGTTTCTTTTTAAATAGTAATTTTTTTAAAGGTTTTGAAATGTTTTGAAGTGTTTTTTTTTTTTTTTTTTTTTTTTTTGCAAAGGTTTTACGTCTATCTTATATATCGGGCTGAATTATTTGGTGATGAATGGTAGAAAAAAATCTTTATTACCAACACCCCTCCCCTCCACGCCACCACCAACTTTAAAATCAACTGTAAGACTAAAAGATTTTTTTTTTTTTTTAGGAAAGTGTGACCTCATATACTAGTGACGCAATGACACTGTCCACAAATATTTTTATTGCTATGATAAATATTAAAACTTTTCTTACAAAATTAGATCAATTGAATATTACTTTCCTAAATCAAAAAGATCATAAATAAACCAAAAAATATATTTTTTTCTGCAACACCTGTTAATAATGATAAGGTCATCACACTTATTGCATTATTTAAAATTTTTTTGGAAATAGGTAGAAAATCTGCATTGTTGCAAAATTTCAAGTAACATACCCTTCACAAGACTGACATCTTAGGGTGGGGTGGGGGAGTGTCTCTAAATGCTCCCACCCTGGGTTCTCGATCTCAAAAATAGCCTGGGCAGAATAGGATTAACCTGTACAAGTCTCTAACATTCATTTTCTGCATTCTTCGAACTATGCTATGCCAGAATTTAATATGAATTTCTTTAATAAGGCGATATTTGATCCAGTTGTGTAACTTAATGGAATTATATTAATTTCTATGGGAAACTTTGAAGATTGGAAATTTAATTTCCCGAATGATAATTGCTCAAAAATTTCAGGGGAATCTAATTTGGCAAGTGAGCGTACATTTGGTTATGTTAGAGACTCTTTTTTCATGGTTTGTACTTGACACAACAAACCTGCTGTTAGAATAGAATTTTGTTTTTATTATTTTTTTCAAATATGAAACTGAATTGCAAATAAATTTTGCAGCCTAGGGTAAGAGGTGACGCACCATGCCAATTAGAGATTTGATCTCATGCATAACACTACGTCGTTTAAAATTTTTTGTGATTCAATTTTTTTTATAATTTTCTACATTTAGTCTTGAAGACATATTCTTCTCATTTTTCTTCACTCATTTCAATTACATTACCACCAAAATATTTAGCATATTTTTGAAAATAAATTTCACCACAAGAATTGCTGATGGAATAATAGATATTACAATGTTTTTCCACAACCCAGCTTCACCAACTTCATTTCGAAAAAGTTTTTAATTCTAACTATAAAATTAAATTTTAAATTTTACTTTATTGAGACTTATACAGAAAGTTTACGTAGTCAAAGAGCTGGCAGTTTCAAAAACAAAAGATTGATTCTTACTTTCATTCTGGTAATAAATTGACATCAGGCTATAATTTCAAAGGTTGTGTGTCTTTCATACTTCGATAATTATCTCTTCATCAGACTTTAAATCGACTTACAGAAAATATTGATTTTTAAACCCTTGATAAAGTCTATATGGTCTTTTAAAAAACAAATATGGCATAGAAATAAAAAATTGACTTAATGCTTTACGCAGTTGATCCCGAAGTCATTGAAAATATTTATATTATCCAATTATATCATAAGAATCTTCAATCTGACAGCAAAATCTAACGCTTATCTGTCAAGCACGAAATCAAAAATATCTTAGCAATGCTAATGTAAATTAATTTGAGCATTAACCATAGTGTAAGAAGCTTTAAACCACAAATTAATAGCAGCAATATAAATACAGTATATACGAAAAGCGGTTGGGCTTGATGAAATGCGTTATTTAAGATAAATTATATATATTGAGTTAGGGTGCGTTTCAATGAATCACGTGCATTGAAACACACCTACCACATTGCATCATATATTTAATACAAAAATACTGCACGTGTTTTGAAGATAAGACAAACTCTTGCTGAATAGGGTGTGCTAATGTTTAGAAAAGGCAAGGATTTTCACAAATGTGGCTAAGCTAGTTATTTTAGATTGAGCATTGGTTACAGCTGTGAATGGAATACTTTTTGCTAGTTCACAGAGCGAGTATTCGTTACTCACGAATAGATTGGCCACAAGCTACCAAAAAACAGTTCACCTTTTTATCAAAAAAAAAGTCTTAGTGGTTGTAAAAAAATCCTAGTTTTATTGTAAATTTTTTATGGGTTAGATTAGTCACAAATTATAAGAAAAAAATTAAAGAGAAGTGAAATAAAAACGTCCTTCAAAAAAATAAAATAACTTAGAAATGGAAATATACAATTGGAAAAAAATTATGAAATAAAATTTTATATCAACATATAGCTAATTACAAAAATTTTTCAAGTAAACAGAACGGAGGTTTTAGCTTTGGTGGCGGCCTTAAGAAATTTTCAAAAATTAAAAATCATGGGAGTTTATTGAGTACTCAAGAGTACACTTTCTTATGAAAAGTAACACATAGGAAGTTGAACATACCTATTTAAAACATTTATGTACATTTCAGAAAAATTTACATTACCAATTCCTTGTAATTTTTCAACACGAACAGAAAAACGTAAATTATATAAAATTTTGAATCTTGTTTAACCTTATTTGGTGTAGGCTATTTTGGAGATCGCCACTCGAGATCTTACGATTGACATACAAATTTCGATGGGACTGATGAACGTTACAATATTACTGTCATTTCGTCTTATGGCCATCCCTAGGAAGCCTGATCAGAACAGGGAACAAGTTGATGTGTAAGTTCACAGGAATCAGGAATAAAAAATGCGCAAAATTCTGGAGTTTTATGACGAATTGCCAGCGAAAGAATTGATAGCGACATAACTTCATCATAAATTATTGGAATTTCTAATACAAACTCCAACATCAATCAAAAAATATTCGAATGTGTTCATGACTTTCGACCATCAACAAATCGAGCAAACTTGGTAAGGAAGGATAACACAGTCATCTTCAAGATAAACTCTCAAGAACTGCAGGGATATTATAAATAGAAAAAGAGGAGTACTTTTTTTCACGCCATATAATAATTAGGACCATTGGAAATGTAAAACTAACTTAGTTAGGGGTTAAAAAAAAACTGTTTACAGATTTATTATGGTACTCTTTTTTACAATTTTTGTTTATAAATGAATTGTGACATCTTCATTTTCAATTCAGGAAAAGCCACAGAATTCCAGGTAATTTGAGCAAACTATTTGCGAAGTAATCATAAAATTTATTAACACAGTTGGGTATTTGAAAACAAAAATACTGATAATAAACAGGTTAAAACGGATAAATAAAATAAACTTTCTCTTACTGACCTCTAATGTCGTCCATCGAACATGATAAAAATTAATCCTTTAAAGATATAAGGAAAACGATAAATTTTTTCGTATTTTTAACCCATATAACCATAAATTTTCTGAAAGGATTGCCAAGTTATCAAATTTTTTATTTCTGGGTGGCTTCGACAAATGGCTAATATCTCGCCTTCCAAAAACAATTTATATTTTTAAAAGCAAAATATTCACCATAATAAACTTTCACCTTTTTTTAACAGAAGGGATCTATTTTCCTGTCAAAATTGTTGAAAAAATGTCCCTTCTTACATCTTATTAAGCCCTCTTTTTCTATTACATACCGACATAATTTTTGCATTTCTTGAAAATTCACTGCTTATAATGAACAAGCAATTTCATAATATATAGAATCATAACATGCTCAGTAACAATAACAACTGTAGCATAGAGTTATATACGATTCCTCTTGGCAAAGTTTATTTCTTTATAGTTTAAGTTAAGCAAACAAATTATTTAACAAAGCCACGTAAAACGCTAAGTACACATAGCAATTGTTCCATGATAATCTCACAGAAAAAGTTTTTTCATTATGGTATTTCTTTTTTGTCTGATGGAAATTTTCTGTCAGAAACTTATTCAATTTAAAATTTTGTGGTAAAACATGACAGGACTTCTTGCAGCAGAATTATTAATTTAAACAACTAGTACTAATGATAATACTTAAGTTCGTGGAATCTACCAACCAGTTATTTTAATGATTTTATCAAGTAACTTAAAAATACATTGTTAAAATTTGTTTGCTTTTGCAAAGTTTGCTTTTACACACATTGAAAGGTCACTTACTCTTACAAACATTATCCCATCCGTCATCTAAAAATGTGCATAAAGTGCTCTCATCTAAGTTTATAATTTTCTAACCAGTTACCAAATTGCCAGATAAAGGTGAGTCTAATAAATTTGGTAACTTCTTAAGAATTCAAGATGTACATAAAATAAAAAATTGAAGCGCGCTAAGTTTACATCACATAATATCAAATTGAAGTCTAAGGGCAAAACTACGCGTAGATGACTAACTTTATATTTTATAACACTACCCCCAACTTGGCGGGTAGACAGCTAGTTTACTGTAATATTATTGTAAAATGTGCTACCGCTAGGCCACCCTGCCACGACACTTAGCCAAACTGCAAAAAATTACAGTAAAAATAATCTACCAATTTAGATTTCTCTTTAACATTTGAATGTATAAGTTCTCCAGACTTTTAAAATCCTCCAGTGTTTTTAACTGTTCGAAACACTGGTAACTGAACCCACCAGATTGTGGTGGTAATTGTCTCATGTCAGTCAGCAAACGTCCATTGAAACCTTGAAAAATATTAAAGTATTACATGATTTGCGCACATGACTCTTCACAACTGAAACTCTGAGCCCATATGTCACATGGTGAACAGGTAAATTACCCATGTCCAAAACATAGAAATACAATAAGAAAAACTTTCAGCATAACTACAAGAATACATGAACACAAATCCAACTTTCAAAAAATTTAATAACCTCACTTCTCCTTTTACTCAACACAAACTTGTTGAAATCAACACCATTTTCTGCTAAGATTTTTTTTATGTTTGTTTTTAGTTTAGAAAAGTTTATTTTGGGAAACTCTATGACATTGTCTATTTCATCTAGTCTTTTACATATCTGCAATAGTGATTTATGTCTACTTCTCTCCAACCTCTTTAATATCTGCAAATAATTTACAAAGGTAAAAGCAGATATTTTATCAAGGAGGGAATTATAATATTACACGTTATCACACAAATACAACAGACTATGGACGTCGTAAACACGGAATAAAACACGTAGCATATCCTTTGCATTAATTACAAAATATCTCAGAAACCGGCGAACATTTTCATTATTTCAATTATCAAAGTTACTATTTGTCACACAGCAGTCTAATGGCAATGGAAAAACTCAAAAAATGCTTATATGCATAAGCATCAATGATCCCTTTAAGTACAATCATCCTGAATACTTTAGAAAAAAGCGAAATATGCAGTTGCCTTCTATCTATCTAACTCTACAAGACAGCTTAGATGTAGCACAAAATTACTAGGTAACTTTTCTTTTAAGCCAACTAATCTATCGGAAATTTGATATACCATGTTGCGGAGAGTTTAACTTAGTTTTTTTCCTTTTATGCTACCCTGAGAAAACAAAGTTTTTGTATACAACCCAAGCAAACTAAATGCATATAATCCAATGGAAAGATACTAATGAAATCTATAGACTGTACTGCTCTGAGAATAAGTTGCATCTATATTGTGTGATCTCCCATTATTATTCTTTTCTGCGTATTCAACCATGTCAAACTTTTCACCAGTTCTCAAAGCTATCCTCTTAATTTCTATCATTCTACACGATGACCAATACTACAAACGACATGCGTACATCTTTCACGGTATTTGAAAAATTGTATCCAGCATGGTTCACTATACCGTTTAACAGGTCATCTGCAGGAGTAATGAATTTTAATCACATTGTTAACGATTACTTTTGTCCAACTCATTTAACTCATTGACGGATCCTTTTAAATAAGAGTTGAACAGCAGTGGTTAAAAATATAATTAAAATTTGTTCATTTATTTGTGATAATCCTGCAGATACTATGGCTAAAAAACTGACTGTGTAATTCAAAATTTCATTCTGCAGAACTACCTATTGCACTATAACTTGCAGTTAGTACTGTATTCTTACACTCTCCCCAAGTACTAAAAATTATCCAGACTTACACCAATTCTTAACATTCAATAATTAAACGATTAAAAGTTTTTTTTTGAAGAGAAAAGAAAAATTAAATTGACAAGGGGCAGACATATTTGTCACTACCACCCACCCCACTGGATGATCATATATTGAAAACAAGTCCATGAAAAAAAAAATTTGCGTAACTTTAATATAAAGTCGTTCTTTAAAATATATAAAGAATGGGACTAATAAAAAAACATACTCATACTTATCTAACATTCTAGTACTAGTCTTTGGGCCATCACTAAATTAGTCAAACGGTGCTCTTACTCCTGATTTCAGGATTCTGGGTATAAACCTTTTGCACGTACGTATAAAAATATTTCATCACAACTAATTTCTGACAACTTCTATTATCATTGAAGTAGAATATAGTTTTCATCTTTATCTAGTCCATTGCTAAAGTAAAGATAGCTTGGGACTTCCAAACAAACAAGAAACACCTTTTTTATTCAGACATAACAGCAGAAACATACCAGAGCCGGCCAGCAGCAGAACAAGACAGAAAACGTCCCAAAATAGACAGTAGGGAGAGCAGAGGGAGTAAAAACAGGGAAAGGAGAGGAAGAGAATGAAAATAATCAAATAGATACAAAATTAAAAGTAAGATGATTTTATAATACGATACCTTGTATTTTGATGAAATGTTTTTCTTGCGACCATAGCAGATGTATCTTCATCTTGTTGTTGCTCATCGAAATTCATTTCTAGCTAGCTCAGCTGTTTTTACAATTTTAAAGATTGAAGATCAGATATCAATTACATTTGATTTTATTTTTTGTGGAACAGATTTGTTTATTTTCGCGCTATTTTCTATACTCCGTAAAGTACCGTATACATATTCCATAAAACAAGCGTTTTTATATTTTCCGCGAATAAATTGATCTCAGGATAAATCACGTGGAATAGATATACTTCATTGCCTTTGAATCTTACAAAAATTATGCTTGCAATAATTGATGCTATTTAGTCCAGTAGAATTACGATTTTACCCCAAATGAGATAGTATCAAGCTGAAATTTGGTCAACCTAGCCTTTGAGGTATAATAAATAGTCACTAGAAAAAAATCTCCGGTAATGCCTTTTGCAAAATTCGGTTTTTAGGGCCAGAACCATATTGGGGGATAGCCTCTTTAGTCAAAAATTTGATGCCATCAAAATTTGATGATTTATACATGGTTGGAAAGATTATTTAAATCTGAACACATTTATATAAAAAGTATAGCCTCAAAATGTAAAGTTTTTGATTTATGTGAACATTCAATGTTTTTTTGAAAAGTTTATTTGTATTGTGTTATTTTTTCAGTGTGATAATAATTCTAACAGGGACCCCGGAGCAACATTTGGATTTGGGGTTTGAAAAATGGGCATTACAAATTCATCTTTCCTCCCCTCTTTTTCCCTGACGTGTCCTACCCTCCCTCGTCTCAGCGAAGTGCACCATGGTTGCGCGATCGGAGAAAATTTTTTGTTTTGAAGATGCTCAGATAGCTGCAGAATAGACTTCTTAAAAATATTTGGAAGCGGAAGTGCTATCTTTTATCAATAACTTTGCCCTGTCAGAAACCTTGGCTTCCATTTTTTCAAGGGTTCTCGCTGTTTATATACTTTTTCATGCAAATTATTATTCTAATACGAAAATTTGTTCTTTTATTAAAAGTTATAAAGAGTTAACAGATTATGATAAAGACTGTTACCTCCATTAGACGAAAAAATTCGCGCAGAGCGTTTTTTTTTTTTCGCTCGAAAAAAGTCGTACTGAAAAAAAAGTGATCTCCACGCCAAAAAATAAAAATTCAAAGTTTTTTGCTGACAAAGCAACAGCGTGAAAGTTTATTCAAGACGTTTGCTTCTTAATAAGATAAAAAAAAAGTATCGCGTTTAGCTTATTGTTATTGAATTTATTTAAAAATAAAAAGCACTTTATAAAAAAACAAACTAACAAAGAGTTAATAGTGAGAAAATATTTTTTTTAAATATCAAAGAATAAATTCTATTAGTCTTCTTTTAGACAATTTTGACTAGCCATCCTGAAATAAGGAAAATACATAAAACAAAAGTGAATAGAAATTCGTCAAAATTCATATAATAAACATTTTAAATTTCGTCTTTTGGAAAGTTTTATATTGTTTATTTGTATAAAGTAATGAATTTCTTGTGATTGTTTATTATATTTAATTAATCGAATGTTTTCAAAAATTTCAATTTTAAATCCGAGATTTTGATTCGTTTGCTTTTTTTTTTGGGCGCTTAAAAGTGAGATCTATTCTAAATGTTTTTAAAGTTGTGGGCAGTGAAAAATATTGGCCAGAAAAAAATAAACAAATCATAATTTAAAGCGCTTTTTTTTTTCTTTTTTTTTTTGTCTGACTTTTATTTTCTCGCGGAGAAAAACTTGACGCAGCTGAGAAATATAAAAACAATCGCAAAATCGTGATGTGTAACGTGTGAAATTAAAAACGACTATCAATGACAAAATTATTGGTGGGATATAGCCCCCTTAGCACCCTAGCTCCAGGGTGCCTGACTAAAATTACATTGTAGTTACAACACAAATTACAAAAATCTTGAGGAAGTAATTATTTTATCGCTGAACGAAAATATAAATATTCTAATAACCGCATTTAGATTGTATGAAATAAATCTAACGACAATTTTTATTTATACCATACTATTTTATGAGACAATCTGGATTATATAATATATGGATTATATAAAGTTATATGATAATTATGAAGGAATTTTCGGATAGTAAATTTTAAATTATATCATATGACAGAAAATCGGATTAGTTTTTTTTTTTTTTTTTTTTTTTTTTTATTTTCACAGAACTTTTATATCTAAAATGAGATTAAGATTCACTAAATTATTTGGTATAATTTTATTATACTGATTATTTCAAATTATTAATTACTTTATTTGGCCAAAAATAAGTTGTGGTATAATAAAGCGTTAAATCATCAAACCGTGTACAGTAGGGTTTTTCCTCAAGCTGGGGATACACACCGAAAGGTTATGAAAGATCAATAAATTTAGTTCCATCAATAAATTTTACTACAAATAATTTATTTAAACAGTGCTTAAAAATAGTTAAAATGTTTAAACCGTATTTCATTTTATGCAAATGTCTTTCATCTAATAAATGTAAAAACGGAGAATAAAGCAGCATTAGCTTTAATCTTAATGAGGATCAACACCAAAAAGGTCGAAAAAAAATTAAATCTTTGTGGCTAAAACCTTGAATAAATGACAGAAATAGTAAACAGACATGTCACAACATTTTCTGAATTGCATTTAAATGACCAAGCAAGCAAGCAAGCAAGCAAGCAAGCAAGCAAGCAAGCAAGCAATCAAGCAATCAAGCAAGCAAGCAAACAAACAAGCAAGCAAGCAAGCAAATAAGTATGCATACAAGTAAGCAAAAAAGCAAACAAAGAAGAAAACGTGCAAACAATTAAACAAATAAGCAAAGAAGCAAACAAGAAAACAAGTAAACAAGCAAACAAGCAAAGAAGTAAGCAAATAATTAACAAACCAAGCAACTAAAAAAGCCAGCAAACAAGAAAACAAGCAAGCAGCCAAAGACGCGAGCAAGCAAGAAATCAAGAAGGAATGGAACCAAGCAAACAGGTAAGGAAGCAAATTAGCTAGCTGGCAAGCAAACAGGAAAGAACAAAGCAAGTAAGCAGGCCAGCAAGCGAACAACATTCAAGCAAGCTAGAAAGCAAGCAAGTAAGCAAGCAAGCAAAGAAGTAAGCAAATAATTAACAAACCAAGCAACTAAAAAAGCCAGCAAACAAGAAAACAAGCAAGCAGCCAAAGACGCGAGCAAGCAAGAAATCAAGAAGGAATGGAACCAAGCAAACAGGTAAGGAAGCAAATTAGCTAGCTGGCAAGCAAACAGGAAAGAACAAAGCAAGTAAGCAGGCCAGCAAGCGAACAACATTCAAGCAAGCTAGAAAGCAAGCAAGTAAGCAAGCAAGCAAAGAAGTAAGCAAATAATTAACAAACCAAGCAACTAAATAAGCCAGCAAACAAGAAAGCAAGCAAGCAGCCAAAAACGCAAGCAAGCAAGAAATCAAGAACGAATGGAACCAAGCAAACAGGTAAGCAAGCAAATTAGCTAGCTGGCAAGCAAACAGGAAAGAACAAAGCAAGTAAGCAGACCAGCAAGCGAACAACATTCAAGCAAGCTAGAAAGCAAACAAGTAAGCAAGCAAACAGGCATGAAAGCAATGAAGCAGAAAAACAAAAAAGCATGAAACAAGGAAAAATGCAAAAAAGCAAGAAGGAAAACAAGCCAACAAAAAAGCAGCCGAGCAAAAAAGCACCCAAACAAGAAAAGAACTAAGCAACTAACCAAGCAAACACACAAGCAAGAAAGCAAGCAAGAATGCAAACAAGCAAGCAAGGAAACCAGCAAGCAAGCTTGCAAATATATCAGCAAGCTACGAATCAAGCAAGCAAGCAAGAAAAGAAGCAAGCAGGCAAGCAAACCACCAACAAAGCATGCAACCTAGCAAACAAGGAAGAAAGAAAATAAGCCAAAATCCAAGCAAGCAGGGGAGCAATCCAGTTAGCAAGCAAACATGCAAACAATCGAGCAAGCAAGCAATAAAACAAACTAGCAAGCCTGCGAGGAATTAACATACAAGCATGCAAGCAAACCGGCATGCAAGTAAACAAGCAAGCTAGCAAACAAACAAGCGAGTGGCCAACCAATTAAGCAAGTAAACAAGTAAGCAAGCAAGCAGAAAAGCAAGTAAAAAACAAAGCAAGCAAGCATGAGACAAAATAAAAAACTAGCAAATAAGTTAGCAAGCCAGTAACCAAGCAAGCAAAAATCAAATAAACCAGCAATAAGCAAACAAGCAAGCAAGCCCGAAAACGTGCAAGCAAGAAAGCAAGCAAGCTAGGGAACTTGCGAAAAGGAAAGCAAGTAAGCAAACAACGAAACAAGCAAACGAGCAAATTAAAAAATAAGAAATGAATAAAGCAACCAATCAAGTAAATGAGAAAACAAGCAAACGAGCAAGCAAGCCAGCAAGCAAGCAATAAAGCCAGCAAGAAAAAGCTAGGTAAAGAAATAAGCCAGCAAGTGAGAAAGCAAACAAGCACAAAAGCAAGCAAGCAAACAAGCAAACTGCCAAACAAGCAATAAACCTAGCAAGCAAAAAAGCGAGCTAGCCAGAAGGGAAACACGCCAGCCAGCCAGCAAGCAAAATAGCAAGCAAGTATGCAAACAAGCAGGCAAGAAGTCAAGCAGGCAAGCAGGCCAACAGATAAGCAGGCAAGCAGCAAGCAAGTAATCAAACAAAAACCTAGTAACCAAAAGAAACAAACCATCCAACAACAAGTAAGTAACCAAGCAACCAACTAATCAAGCCAGCCAGAAGTGAAACACGAAAGCAAGGCAGCGGCAAGATAGCAAGCAGGCAAGCAGGCAAACAGGCAAGCAGTCCAAAAAGCCAGCAACCAAGCAATTATACAATTAAGTAGGCATGAAATCAAGCAAGAGAGTAAGCAAGCGAGCAATTAATCAAAAAAGAAAACAAGCAAACAAACAAGCAAGCAAGGATGAAAGGGAAGAATGAACTAAAAAAAAAAGCCAGTAAGCAAGACAGCAGGTAAGCAAGCAAACATGCAAGACAGCAAGCAAAACAGGCAACTATTCAAGGAAGGAAGAAAACCAACAAACAAACCAGCAAGCAAGCAAGCAAGGAATACAGCAAGCAAGAAAGCAGGTAAGCAAGCCAACAATCAGGCATACAACCAAGTAAGCAAACAAACAAGCAAGCATGCAACCAAGCAAGCAATCAATCAATCTGGAAAGGAATAAAGCAAGCATACAATCATGCCATCAAGCCAGCAAGCAAAAAATCAAGCAAGCCAGTAACTAAACAAGCAAACAAGCAGGCTGCAGGAACCAAGCAAGCAAACAATTAAGCAAACCAGAAAGGAAGAATGCAACAAGATAGCATGCAAACAAGTAACCAAGCAAGAAAACTTTCAAGCAAGAATAAAAGCAAGGGAGCAGGGAGGCAAGCAAGCAAACAAAAAATTAAGCAAGCAAGAAAGCAAGGAAGCGGGTAAGCACGCTATCAAGTAAACAAGCAGGGAAGCAAGCAAGCAAGCAAACAGTCCAAGATGCCAGCAATCAAGCAATTATACAAATAATCAAGCAAAAAAGCAAGCAGTCGAGAAAGCCAGAAACTAACTAATCAAACAAGAAAACTAAGAAAATAAACAAGCAAACAAACAAGGAAAGAAGGAAGGAAGGAAAGAAAGAACTAAGAAAGAAAGAAAAAAAGCCAGTAAGTAAGTAAACAAGCAACAAAGCAAACAAGCAACAAAGCAAGCAAGCAAGTAAAAAAACTAGCAAATAAGCTATCAAGCAAGCAAGGAATAAAGTAAGCAAGAAATCAGGCAAGCAAGCCAGCAAGCAAACACACAAGCATGCAAGCAAGCATACAAGTCAACAAGCAGGCAGCCAAGCAAGCAAGAAATTAAACTTTGAAGGAATAAAGCAAGCATGCAAACAAGTCATGAAGCAAGCAAGCAGGCAATCAATCAGGCAATTAATTAAACAAGCTAACAAGCCGGAAATCAAGCAAACAAGCAAGTTATCATGCAAACATGCGAGCAAGCCGACAATCAAGAAGGCAAGCAAACAGCCAGACAAGTAAGAAAGCAAGTAAGCGGTCAAACAAACATGCCAACAAGCAAGTAAACAAACAAGCAAGCAAAAAACCAACCAACCAAGTAAGAAAGCAAACAGTCAAGCAAGAAAGCAAGCCGGCAAGCAAGCAAGCAGGCAAGGAAGCAAGCAAAAAGGCCATCTAGCAAGCAAACTAGCAAGCAAACAAGCAAGCAAGCAGGCAAGGAACTAAGAATTCAAGCCATCCAGCAAGCAACCCAGGAAGCAAGTATGCAAGCAAGCAATCAACCAAACAAGTAAACATACAAGTAAGAAAGGGAGCAATCAATAAGCAATCAAGCAAACAAGCAAGCAAAAACCAAGCAACTAAGCAAGCAAAAAAGCAAGAAATCAAACGATCAGGCAAACAAGCAAGAAACTAAACAAACAAGCTAGCAAAAAACCAAACAAGCCAGCAAACAAGCAGGCAGGGAAGCATTGTTGCTGCAGTGGTTGGTTGTTGTTATTGAAGTTGTTGTCAACTGCTTCTGCAGCACCACCAATTAAAGTTTTTTTTTCTTCGTAGTGGCTGGTATGTGTTATAGTCTTTTTCAGGTTAAAACTTTTCTCTAAATAGTGCCGTTATATCTTCTTCCAACGTTTTTTTTTTTATTTCTAAATTATTATCTTAATAATTTTTTCTCGAAAAAACGTAAACGCTTTTCTCGACTGATCTGTTACTAAAAACGTGTGCTCATATTGACATCCTTAAAAATTAAAAAAAATATCGACATGAAGGTTTATTTTTAGAAAACATATTTATTGTTCGATAAAATACAATGACCAAAAGAAAGTTAGATATTATTATTAACAAGTTCATCAGGCTTATTAATAGAGTGTGAAATTATCATACCCAAGCTAATCAGTTTAGAATCTTTAGTGTGTGCAATATTTATTTTCTCCTTTTTTCTTTACCACGAGTTTCGCTGGATAGGCATTGTTTCCGGATATGATGACAGCTTTTGCCCTTTAGCTCTTTTCTTTCCAGCAAGTCATGGTTACGTCATGGTGTAAATTCTGGTGAGTACATTTGCTCTACTCAAATATCTTGGATGCGTGAGAATCTCTTCAAGATTTCTTGTGCTGCGTTCCGGTTATAAAAGCATGAAAATGTTAGTACTGATGCACTGCCGTGTTTTGATTTTGCGTGGTGGCCCCTTTCAACAATTGAGCAGTTCTTCGTCTTGGGGCCTATTATCAAATTTAGTTCATTTATGGCTTAAATCCAGGGTTCAATATTGTTTCCTTTGATTCTTTTAAAAGTTGATATTTTTCTTAGGCTAAAATTCACTGATCGTCAAATTTCATTTATCCCTGTTTTGGTCTTTTAGTGTTATTATTTCATTTCTTAGGTTGAGTGACGTTTCGTTCAGGTGGTTGAGATCAATTTTCATCTGTTTGAGTTGAGTTTCATTATTTTTTGAGCGATATTAAGCGATTGATAAGCGATATTTTGAGTCTTTTGGATATTTTGTAGATCATGTTTTATATTGTGAATGTATTGTGTCATGGAAGAGATAATGCCTTTTTTATGGTCATCTACTATATGGTATTATATGTTATCTATTATCTTTAGCGATTGCAATTGCGAATGTCAAAGATATTGGTGGATTGAGATATTAATCAGATTAGTTAGCGGGTACTCATTAGAACTTCAAAACTTCTTTGTGGCAAAGCAAATAACTAAAAATTTTTTGCATAATGTTTTTTTTTATGAAAAACGATCCCAAATTTAGTTCTCTGGGTTCAAATGTCCTAATTTGGGTATTTCAGGCCCAAAATAAGAAGTAGCAGATAAGTTTTGTTAAACAAATTAATAGAAACAATAATATATCTTGTTGGATTGATAAAAAAAAGTGTATTCAGAATCAAGCACAATAAATATATTAAACTTAACATAAATACTAGGGTCTGGGTACAGATAATCCCCTAACTGGAGTATTTAGGTATGAAATGACCATCATCAAAATATAAACCAGTACAAAGTATTTCACGGCTCACTAAAAACAAAAATTAATTAACTAATTTTATCAAACCTTATTAAAAAGTCCATTACTAAAAACAAATCCTTTTTAAATTAAAATTCTCTATACCGTGTTTCATCATTTGTTTAAGAATCTATAATATACTTTTATTTTAGATACAACCCGAGAGACACCTTCTGCTGTTTCAACCAATACCAGGTCGTCATCAGGATGGCTGGGTCTGAAAGTCCTTTATCATAAATGCATGAAGACTTACAGACCAATAAGATTGACAGAAGAAGTGTCACAAAATCCATTAATTATAACTTCTTTAGTTACATTGTTCCACTCCGTATGCTTCATCACTTGTTGAAGAATCTAAAATAATAAATTTTTATTGCAGGTAAAATACAGCATTTTATTTTGTATATTCTTAGAAAAAAAAATTGACAAGTGGTTTTAAAATAATTTGAATTTTTAGAAGAGAAATTTTTAACGAGAAATTATTGGTAATTGGCCATATGGGTGAAAGATACCGTGTATGGTCCTTTAACATCATGCAAAAATTTAAAAAAAAAAAAGGTACTGAACATATTTTGAGAAAATTTTTTTACCAGATAGCTTCCAGGTCCAGACCCAATGAGGGAGAATTTTTCCATAAAGGTACAAAAATGGTCTTGGACTGATCCAAGTCCACTTTGGACTGATCCAGTCCACTTTGGACTGATTAGCTTTATTCTTAAGCTTATTTACTACGTTTATTCACATTTCGAGCAGAAAATTTGCTGACGTGCTGCAACAATTTATCTTTTAAAAAGTTTTTTTCTTTCAGCAGTTCACTTCGACTGAAGATTCGATGTATTACTTATTGATAACTTTTCTGAAATTTCATCTCTCAAGCATGCTGTGAGATTGTCTATGTGAACTTCTAAGTTGGAGTTTTTTAAAATATGGTTATCAATTTGTTCTTAAAGATTATCTTTAATACTAACATCAGGATTAACTATGGATGTGGGAGTGAGAGTGACGATAAGAGTGAAGATCAGTGAAGGCTTAAAAATTTCATTAAGATACATATTATTATTTTTCACAGTTTCAGGTTTTATTTTTTCAACAGAACGTTGAAGCTTTCTTGCTGGTAAAATCTCTTCACTAAAGCAGCACAAATCTGAGATTTTGAAAAATCGGCCCACGTTGTATGAGCAAGTTAAGGAACTGGTTAAACTCAAATATACTGTCATTGGTGAATATAAACCTTTTGTCGGTATTACGAGAAGTAAAAAATCTCTCAATATACGACACAGGCAATAAAATTCTATCACAGAATAACCCAAAACTATCAATAGGACTCATTGAGAATAAATAAAATTCTTTGACAAAAGTTGCAGGAAATGAAGGATTCTGGATGTTTTTTTCATCCTGTTTTGTATTTTTTTTACGAAATCCAGAATATTTTCCAATTATTTCTGAGACATCGGAACCAAAAAGAAAAACAAACAAAATCGATGTATTAGGCATGTCAAATTTATCAACAAGGTCAGCATTTTTCATAAAGGAAATTTTATCATATACTATATATTTGGTGGCAATATATTGGATTTAAACAACAGTTCCAAGGATTCATTTGAAACTATTGCAATATTTACATTAGCTTCAGCCACTTTTAAATGACAGTGGCAAGCCAATGAATTGCAAGAAAAATTTAATAAAAATAAATAAATAAACCAAAAAAATTTAAATAAAAACTCCCAAAAATAGGTGAATTTGATCAGCTTATTCTAGACAGGTTTAAGTAATTCATAATGTAATATTGTTTTAGATGGAAAAAGCGTAGTTGAAATATGTTAAAAAATCTAAGCAAAAAATTTTATTTTCAAGAAAAATCACTTTTTTAAAGAAAACAAACTTCTTTTCAGAGATTTTAAATGAAAATAACTCACCGAACTTCACTCGCACAGTTTCAGTACATAGCTCAGAACGCAATGATTTCATTGCAAAAAACCTCGATTGGATATCTCTTTCAGCCCTTCTTGGCGGAGGTTTCTAAATTAATTAAAGAGGTAAACAAAAATTTCGATGTCGTTTTCGGAATTGAACCCATGTGAAAGTTTACGACAAAAAAATGGGGGAATTGCGCGGGGTGTCACCATCAGACAGCAACATTGGTATTACATTAAAATCACAATAGAACTCTCAACAACACAAAAAAAAAGAATCAATCTTTGTTATTCAGTAATTAGCCTTTTATTTAGATTTAAATATTAGAAATATATTCTGAATTATTAACGAGTAGAGAGCTTAAGTCTAGACGACGGGATATATAAGGATGGGAGATTTCTACTCCCGTCTTGAAATGGTATCCCGTCGTATTTCGAACTTAAAGTTAATAAATACGTGAAGACTGTACATTGCATAATTGTATAATAGAAAATGATCATAAATGTTTAGGATTAAATAGCTTTGGTCTTTTATAACGTCTACTGTAGTCATGCATTTACAAGATGTTCAACATGGCATATCAAGCAGATTTAATAGATATCGATGAAGCAATTCTATTATTCGATGTTAATAGAAGTAGTAATCCCAGATTACCATACTGGGAATATCAGCGTTTAAACCATGACAGTATGAAAGATGATGATGCTAAAGCCGAGTTCAGATTCTTGAAAAAATGATATATATCAACTGCATGAAAAGTTAGGTCTTCAGGAAGAATTGATACCACCTACCACTGCTACTCGATTCAAAACTTGAGTTCATGACATTTTCTTTTCTCTTTTTACTTCCACTGAAAGTTTCTAAGGCTTGAAGGCGCATATCTTCTGCCGCTTTACGATCTTTGGTGGCATTATGAATCTTGTCATCTTTTTCTACCAATGAAATGTCATTAAACTCGTCCATTCTTTCGAGTATCTCGTTTAACAAACAGTGAAAATCTTTCGCGACATCCCCTTGCATCAACTTGTAATTTAAATAAATCGGCTTTATTTAAATCTTCAGAAATAACCTTCCAGGTGTTTCCGCTATCTTTAGTTCGTGGTTTAAATTGATACGGTTCATATAAAATAATCGATTTAAGCAAAAGCTCATCCATTTGATTTGATCAAACATTTAAATTTTTTTTCTCCATATTTATTCTGTTGACGTTCTCCCCTCAGGTTTATTTTCGTATTTCAATGCAGCAACTTCAGAATCCCGTTCGAGATTCTCTCCTGTCGTCTTGACTTAAGCTCTCTAATATCGCCGATCACCGACACTACTAGTATTCTGTTTGTTTTCTTTTATATTGAAGAGTGCAGAATATAAAAACTGCAATCTTTGACTGATTGCCATAATTGATGACAGGTCAAGAGCTTTGTTGAAGATGCTAACAATAATTCCACATGAAATAATCTAATACGAGATTTCTCTCTCTGTATTACAAAAAAGTTAGCAGATTTTGTGTCAGGGTGGTACGATTTTATGATGCAAATTTTTGTATTTGTGCATAGCATTTGTAGTTATGTTTGCAAAAAGTAATTAGCCTAGAAACTAAGAGTATATGTTGTATATTATATTTTAAATTACTAATTAAGCTTGTAAATACACACAAAGAAACGTGTATATAACTGTTTTTACTGTATATTTTAATTGTTTTATTACCCTGAGTTTCTGTTTTTGTTAACTTAATTAGATAAAAAAATATTTAAAAAATAATAGTAATAGCACTACGATTTTTTAAAAACTACATCTTAATTTTAGCCTCTGAAATGTGATACGGCCGTGTATTAAGTGTATTTAGTAGACCATGATCGTCAGAGAATTCTTTTCCATTCACAACTTTATATTGTAAATCAATCACTGGTAGCGTAAAAAAATTTGTTTTTTGTTGAATTCTGTTGCAGTATATGGAATTATGATAATTCTCATATGCGCTAGAAGTGTATGTAGTGGTAACATACAAGATTCCCATTCTTGTGCACCGGGTTCGATTTCCAGCTGACGCATAGTTTTTGTTTTACTTTGAGTATTATAATTTCCAATTTAGCATTTTTTAACTGTGGCTCGCCAACAAGCTTGCCATGCATTCGCAAACCTTTATATTGGTTAAACATCAGGAAAATATTTCCTCTCAAGATCTTAGTTTTAAGAAGATCATGTTTGTTAGATGTTTGTAAAAATACATTTTTGGTCATCAAAATTTAGCAGGTTTTATTAGTGCAGTGTACATTGAGGCGTCCAAAAAGTTGTCTGTATTGAAATCCCTGTAAGATCTGATCAATATACTATATAATGAAAATAAACAGTCAAAAAAAAAAAAAAAGTTACTGCAAAACTTTTTTTCAGGCGTTAAAATCGTTGTGTTTTAAACGCGTGAAAACCCGCTGATTTTTTCAAACAAATCTATCGTAAATCTGTGAAGTCAATGCCGAAGAGATCAACAAAAACTAACTAACCAAAGTTTATTGAAACGTTTTTAAGTTTCTGAAATAAAATGAAATCAGAAAGCGAGCTTGAGGAATGTTTTAGTGGTGCTTTAATAAATAGTGACATTGGAAAATCTGGAGATGAAAATTTAGTAGCTAAGTGGAGCGGGCTTAGCCATTTTTGAATGACAGAACCAAAAAAAAAGATAGTTGAAAGAAAATAACACACATTAATGGAAAGTAAGAAATACACGAGAAAAAGAAGAAAACGGAGAAAAAAAAAAGATTAAATACTGAATGATATGAACGTCTTTTGTTTTTATGTTCACAAATGAAATCTAAAAAATTACATAAGCCTGAAAATATACCTTGTTTTAATAAAAATTTGATTTTCAATAGCTTCAGGTTCATCTGGTTTTTCTACATTTACTTTGCGTTTTGGCAGTTTAGGGATTCGTGAGTTCCATAAATCTACTCTGTTCTCAATCTTACCTGTAAATTACCTGTACCGCAGGAGTTATCTTGCGGTACAGTTAATTTACAGGTAAGGTTACCAATAATTTGAAAATTGAGTGATCTTTTTGTTCTTTCACCGGCTTTACCGACCAATTTCCTATGATCTTAGAGAGACGAACATCAAATCTCTTCTCTCCTACTTTTATTTGAGCCTGGTTAAGATCAATTTCCAATTAAAATCGATGGCTGTTTTTAATTGGCTTCGCCAGATCATTCCATTATAGGAAAATTGGGTGTTCTTAGGAACCATCGATTATATACATAGCGTTATACCAAAAATAACGCTTGATTGGCACAAAAAACATCTGAAGAGAAGTTAAGCCACTGACTTTCACCTTCTAGCTACTGCTTTTAAATGAGCAAAGATCGGGGGTACCATCGGAGTTTAAAATTTGGCGTTTAGGTAAACCAAGGAGTTCAATCTAAAAATAGAGATGACGTAAACCAATATCAGTTAAGAAATTGACTTGGTTCCCGTGTTGAATCAACACGTACTCTTGAAAATTTACCATCAAAAACAAAAATATTTTACCAACATTTGATAACTTAGTTACGCTTTATTAATAAAATGAGCTTACTTGTAAATCTCTCTTAAAACATTTTTCTTCAAAAGGGAGATGATAAATTCTGATATTTTTCTCAGAGGATAAGTTATTGCTCATTGCAATTTATGAATCCACTGCTTTCTGAGAGGCTTATCCTTTGTTAAACGTAATATACAAACACTTTTTGTTTTTGCAGCATCTGTAGAACAACCAACAGCTATACAAATAACCATGATTCTTAAACATTTTGTTAAAAAAAAAAAACAAGTGTTGTAACAATTACAGAAGGGAAAACAACGATCAACAAACAAGCTTTCTCTTGTTTTTATTGATATTAAATTCCTTCGCTAAAAACTACTTCAGTATTGAAACTAAAAATCCGGGGGTAAGTCAAAATCTTAAACAGCAATTACATGGAAGAACATGAATCAAAAGTTAAAAAAAAAAGTTTCACCCGATAATTTTTTTTTTTTTTTTTTTTTTCAATTTACAAAGACGCTGAGTGATGAATGGTGCGAAAATTTCTATCTCTCGTTTCTTAATATTTCATCGTTCTGAAAAGTTTATTTTCAAATCTTCTTAAAACGTTATTTCCTTAAAAAAATGTTTTCCTCAAAACCTTTTTTTTTTAATTGCTTTCCTCAAATACTAAGTTTAAAATGTTTTCCTCACAACCTCAACTGAAAATGTTTTCCTCAAAATTTCCTAAAACCTTCTCTAAGAACTTTTTTCTAATGTTACCCAGAAAAAACCGTTTTTATAAATATTTCTCCAAAAACTAAATATTTCAATATTACAAACTGTAGCAGAAAACATTTTACATAAGAATCCTAGGTTGCCTTTTTAATTCAGTTTTGATTTGGTAAGTTACAAAAGATTGTTATTGACTTATTCTCTACTGATCAAATATTTTTTTAAATAAAGAAATGGAGAAGCGAGACATAATAAGAAAAAAAAATGCTTCGATTGAATTATTCTCTACTGTTCAAATATTATGAAATGGGGAGGCGAGACAAAATATGAAAAAATAAGCATGAATTTCGCCTCGAATATCGGCCCGAATTTTCTGCGGAGTCAGCAAAAAGAAACTTCCTTACTATAGAGAATTTTTTGCGTTATTGCCAAATGAGCTCTAGCTGGTACGCTCGCTTTTTCGCTTTCGCAAAAAAAAATTTATATATTTCAGCATTGAAAGAGTATATGGCCTATTTAACCATTCACCATGTTTACCGTAGGGAAACAGTAGAAATAAAATCAGTCTATTACCATGTTTCTTTTTGCAACTTTCAGAGGCACTCAACCATAGAACAGCCTCAAAAGCCATAGAAACTAGTTAAAATTAAATATCTGGAATAGGCAAACAATGATAGGTCAAATAATAAACTTCCTTCCTTATAATATTTGTTATTGTTCACAAATTGCTTTATTTGAAAAAATATGCGTGAACACAAAGAAGCCGAAGTTTACGTCGAAAGAGTTTTAAAACTGTTTGTGACCTGCAAAATTATATTCGGAATAATTTTAATTAGTTTGATAGTTTGAAATACAGTTTGATAAATTTCTTGGAGTGGTTTAAATTATGGAACTAAACTGTTAATATAATAACGATAAAAATGAAATTTATTTCTTTACTGATGGGATGTTTAAATGTTATGAACATTTGTTCAGCAGATATTTTAAAAACGACAACAACGGTGAAATTAAGTTCCGACTATAGCATATCTATCGAAGAAGAAATTCTATGTAAAGTGGATTCCAGATTTCTCTCATTTGGCATTGATGCAGATATGCTCAACAAAACAAGTCAGATAAATTTTGAATCTGATAAGCTTCGTGCTTTATTAAAAGCCCTTTCTCCCAGCTACTTGAGAATTGGGGGCTCTAAAGCAAATTTTATGACATTTCAGCCCCGTGCACCAGTTGATGTTTCATCATTGCCTGTTACCACGACACCACCACCTACAATAAGTGCCAAATCGACAACAACCACGTCTAAAACTACGGAAACAACAGCTCACAAACCGACGGAATCGACAGTACCCAAAAAAACGACGACAACGGAAAAAACAACTACTTCTACCGATCCGACTACAACAACTGCTAAATTGACAACGACAACTGCAGAACCAACAACGACAACTGAAGAACCAACCACGACAACTGAAGAACCAACCACGACAACTACTGAATCAACTACACCTTTATCAACAACATTAGAAACAACGACCACCGAAACTCCAACAACACAATCAACAACCACAGGTTCTGTGCAATTACCAATATTTGATTTTTCAACAAAAATGCCGCAAACCGATTTCACAGAGCTACCATCATCGGATATTAACAAAAACAAAAATAAAGAAATTAATGACAGAACAGGCTCGGAAGATACTAACACAAATGTTGAAGAAGCTCCGGAAGATCCTTCAGGAATAATAACACCGACTATTACCACAACGTCAGTGATACCTAATATACCTGTATGGCTAAATAATCAAACTCCTCTTTTCATGAAAATGAACGAAGAAGATGAAAGTGGCAGTGGCAACGATGACGAAACAAAAAGAAGCAATATTCATAGAAAGAAAAAACATTCAAAGTATCATTTTACCAGACAGACCATGAATACCGCATCGCTATCAAATAAAAACATCCGCTACATTTCCGAATTTAAGTCAGAAAAAAAAATATTAGAAAAAAGACGAGAATTACTAGTTAAAAGGTATGCACAATACAGAGAGTTTAATTTATCTGCAAACACGCTGGACCAAATCTACGATCTTGTAAGATCTACAAAATCACGACTTATATTAGATGCTAATGCGTTTAAAAGGAAATTAGACGGGACGTGGGACTCCACTAATACCATTCAACTGCTAAATTATACAACAAGAAGACTTTATAAAGTTGTATGGCAATTAGGTAATACTTTATTTCTGATTATGTGAATCTTGCTGTAAGAAGAATAAACTAACAGAACTTTCATGGTGAACTAGAGGTTGGAATGAAGGATTTGCAACCTTTGAGCAAGTGTGGCATGCACAGGCCGATTTTGTTGCTCATTTCAACGTTTCGTAACTAAAATAAGCAAAAAGCATTCACAAAAATTGTTCAAAAAATGGAATTTTAACAAAATTAAAAAAAAATTTTCACTAAGAGACGCACTTCATCCCGCCAAACCGAACTGAAAAAAATCGAACTTTTAAAAACCTTTCCTAGCATCGTTAAACGTTATAAGTACAAATTAATTCGTTTATTCTTCGGCAAATTTTCTACATATTCATGAATTAATTTTGGCTTTGCATAAAGTATTTATTTTCCCTCTGCTTTTTTTCGTCAGTAAGAGATGAGGGTGATACGATTTAAATTCAAGATAAAAAATTTTTGAAAATCTTGTTTCGGTGGTATAAAGATTAACGATGTTTTTTGTTTTTTTTTTTTTTTTACCCTGGCTATAAAATTTTCTATGCATTCAAATCTGCACCATTTTTTGAGATGAGTACTCAATAGGTCAAGATAGGAATTATTAAAATGTTGGTAGGTATTTTGATTTGACTGTGATATTTTTACCTGATGTGGCTAGTAACTATAATACTACTACTACTACCATTTTCTTGCGTTAAATAAAAAAAAATGTGGTATTTAGATTTTATCTGCAGAAGAAAACTGCAACAAAATTCCATAAACAACAAATTTTCTTAGAAATTTCTGTGATTACATTACAATAAAGCTGTATCATTCTCAATTGTTCAAATATTGTTAATAAAGAAATAGGGAGGCCGGAAAAAATATGAAAAAATTGATACGGTTTTTGGAAAAAATTTCGCCTCAAATGTTGGCAGGAATCTTCTGCCGAATGAGTTTCAAAGCTTTTTTTCTAGTAAGCAATTTTATTTAAAATATTTAGGTAACGAACCTGATCGGTATGAGATGTTTGGCAAAAATTTGGATGCAAAACAAATTGGAAAAGATTACCTCGCCTTCAAAAATATACTAAGACACTATTTCTTTGATCAAAGAATTATTGGACCAGACGTATCAGGGCCAGGACCAGATCGAAAAGTTAATAGGTTTATTAAAGAATTCCTAAATGTTGCTTCAAAAGCCATCGATTCATTTACGTGGCATCAATTTCAAGAAGACGGTAAAATAATGGATGACAGTGATTATACCGATTTCCGAGTCTTAGACGAATTCGTAAAACAAAATTCTTTGATTCGTGAAGCAACTTGCAAGGCTAAGTTTAAAAAGCCAATTTGGTTGAGCGAGACTGGTAGTGCGTGGCAGGGCAAAAATCTAGGGAGGAAACCTATCATATCTAATCGCTTTGGAGATGGTTTTACATTTTTAGATAGACTTGGGATAGCAAGCAATTTTTGTACGCAAGTTGTTATAAGAAAGTCATTACTTCATGGTAGGAACGCACTCATGAATCTCAAAGACAATTTAAAACCAAACCCCGACTTCTACGTCGCTGTGTTATTCAAAAAATTAGTTGGTAAGCGTGTGCTCAAACCGACAATGGAGCCCAAGAGTCGTCAATTCCGATTTTATGCATTTTGTGCAAAAATGTCAACCACGCCTGGTGCTATTGTGGCTGTAGTAATCAACCTGCATAAATCCAGCAAAAAATTTTCGTTTGAAGGTTTAGAGCTTCTTCAAGTTGAACAATATTTACTTACATCAGATTCATTACAAAGTGGTACTATTAAGTTAAATGGCATTCCATTATCCTTAAATGGTTATGAACTGCCCAGTATGAAATCGAAGGTTGTGGAGCAACCCATTAAAGTACCAGGGCAGTCGTTCGGATTTTATGTCGTAGATACGGCAAATTTTGAGAACTGCTAAACAACATTTTACATCAGTAAATGCACAGAATCTCAAGTTGATTTTTTCTAGTTTACACAATTTATATTTTTAGATTAGGTCGTATAAATTTTTTAATCCCTTTACACACGTCTGTTTATTTTTTGACATTCATGCAGATTTTTCTAAATTTGTGGTTTTCCCCTTACGAACTGAAAAAGTCCTAGGTTACCTTCATTCACAAAATAAAATATATGAGCAAAGGGAAAGTTCTTAAGGAGACCTATTAATATTATTAAACATTACACAACCCATCTCATGTCTTTAACTCGTTCTTATCAAGTGATTCTGATAGAAAAGCATTTAAATCAGCTGGTTATATTACAGTGAAAATTTTTTGTTGTTCAAAAAAAATGCGTTTCCTTTCATTTAAATGACAAAAAAAATCATAACTAACTCTTAATGTGCCTTATAAATACATACATATA
>JAUZNK010016216.1:32559-56666 GCA_035046665.1 Euphysa ruthae | reverse complement strand
GTATTCCTTAAGTAAAATAAACATACTTTTATCCTATCTATAACAACGCATTAAGCGACAAAAAACATGCATCTCAATAAGATTAAAAAAACTTATAATCAACAATAAAAATTCAAAAGTATTTTTGTAAAATATAAAATTTAATTTTTGAGAATTTCAAAGTACATATTACAGGCATGTGGCCTCTTATAAGACTTAAATATTAATATTGTAAATAATGTTTTGTTACTAAAAATTGGTAACTCAATTACTCAATTAAATATTTATGTTTTCACTTTTTTTTTTTTTTTGTCACAAAGCATTAGTGTTGCTATATAAGTTCAAATATTTTGAATATCATAGAGATCAATTAAATGATCAGACTCTAAAATGAGTTTTATTTCAATAATCCAGTTCTCCTAAAGCGCAATTATCTTTGAAATCGTGTGTATACAAACGATATATATAACACGATTGTATCAAAAAATGTTAACCAGGGGGGAATTGTCCAGGGGAAATTCACTGAGGGGAATTCACCGGGAAGAATTCTCCTGGAGCCGAATATATCAACACGATATAATACAATTTTACAGCAATAGTAATTTTCTAAACTTCATTAGCTATGACGCAGCTCGTAATTTACAAGGTGTTCCAACAAGCATATACGTTTAAAATAAACACACAAAAAATAGAGAGAATGGTTGTTCGATATTATATGAAAATAAAGTGATTATAATGAAGCTTTTGTGGTTCTAACAAAAACTAGTAGTTTATGAATAATTAACAATTAGGTTAAATTGAAGTAAACAAAACTTAGTAGTTGCTAGGAAACAATGTTAAATGGTAGACAAAACAAATTGTTTATTCATTTTGCAGTAACGATATTAGTTGCTTAAAATGTGCGGTATTTTTCAACAAATGAATAGACTCATTTGTTATACCTGCTAGCATGCTAAGATTAAGCTTTAAAGGAAAAATTACTATTTCTCAAAGCATTGATTATTATAATTAATGATGAGGATAATGGCCACAAGAGTCAAAATATAACATCAACAATCATTTAATTTAGCAAATCAAAAAATAAGCAAATAAAGATAAAATATCTAACATGTTTTTTTTGGGTCTAAAGTAATCATGTTTGAGCATTTTTGGACTTAGTATCAAAAAATTATAAAATTTCAAGGTTGAAAAAGAAAAGTAGGTGTAAGGACCTAACCCTCTAAAGTGACAAAGGTTATCTTATATGACCATGTCGTGTTCGTCATAGTTCAATTAAGTGATATGAGTGCAATTAATAAACTATAGTTACTAGATAAGGTATGTTTGAAAACAAAATGTGTAAAAGAACTTACGATGACCACATTTACGACAGCCAATTCTTTGTGCATCTTGATTATTTGACAATCGATCTACAATGCCTTAAAAATAAAATAAACTAAAATAACCATGTTCCAATTGAACATAATGTTAAAATGTTAAAAATGTTGAAAGTTTCCCAGAGAATAATTTCATATTAAATTTAAATAATAAGCAGAAAAAACTTCTATCAACAAAATTTGATATCAATAAAAAAAAACAGTAAGCAAAAACCAGTAAAATACAAAATTTCAAAAGGATTAATAGCAAATTTTTTGAGAAAAGTGTCAAACAAACAAGGACGCACACAATAGAGGAAACTTAAAGGTTCCCTTTCCAAATTATCATTTAAGAAACAAAAAAATATATATTACTTAATTTCATTGCATTTGATTTGTACAGATTGTCTTCCAATCATTCTGGAATAAGACCAGCAAGAGGTAATTAGGTATAATTACACTTTTTTAACAATAAAATTATTATAATATTGTATTATATACAATTATTATAAATAATTCATTTTAAAATAGAGTACTGATTTGGATTTGAGAGATTTAAATTTACCTTTCAAGTTCTCCTCATTAGAAATTTTACTTTGAGATTGGCAAGCCATACACCATGGAAATATAAATAAAATGTTAGTTAGTATACTAAAAAGTAGAGAATATCAGTTCACTAATGAACATGATCATAGTTACCAGAACAAGCATAAAAAGAAACGAATGATGTCAATAAAAACAAAAACAAAAAGAATTACATTAATAATACCAGAATATTAAACTTAAAAATATTCAAACTTAAAATATTCAAATTTTTTAGGAAATAAATTATTGAAAAAATCAGGAAATCTATAATTTTTTTCGAATCATCGAGATAAATATCTCCAAAAATTGTGTTAGGAAGATCCTATTATAAAAATTTGGTTTTTACAACTCTAATCTTCAAAACTTTAGAAAAACTTAGAAATTTAGAAATGATCAAACTTCAATAACTACATAGTCTTTATGTTAAGTGACAAAGACCCAAGGTGTAAGTATAAATTTTACTTTTTGACAGAAATGTTCATTAAACATCAATTTATAAAAAAAAATTATTGTAGATGTATTTTATTCTTATTATCAAAAAAAATTAAAATAATTAACACACAATACCTTACCATGTGGAATAAATAACTATCAGTAGTTGCAGAAAGATAAAAATAAAAAAAGGTTTAAAACTAATTTAAAGTAAGAAATTGGTTTAGGGGTAATTTTTATAATATTTTATAGCAGTGGTACATCATATTGTTCCTATGATGTATGGAATATTATAAAATATATAAAAAAATTTAGTCAAATCATCAGAAAGGTTTGCTAATGAACTTATTAAGTCAACAAAGTAATGTGAGTGATTTAAGAAAAAAGCAAGGCAAGAAAACAACTAGTAAATTTAGTTTTAAAATTAAAATCACATTAACAGTTTAAAGAAATATTGGCTTGAATTTATGACATCTCAAGCAAAAACCAAAATTTAAACATGTTAAAGGCTTCAGGGTGGTAGGGTCACAGTTATTAGAAATAGGTCAAGGAATTGGGCAGAAAATTTTGAAAAAGGGAACTATTAAATATAAAGAAAACCATTAGAAAAATTTTAACTTGGGGCATTTCATAGCACCTTCTACTTCTTCTTCTTTTACAGTTTTAACGTCTATTTTATGCTAGCATGGGTTAGACGGGAAGAAACAACGAAATATTTTTAGGAGGAAATCATTTGAAAACGTTGAAACCATATTTAAGCTTCAAACAGGTGGAAAAATGGCTCATAACATACATCGTATAGTCAAACTTCAAGCGTAATTTGAAACAAAAAAGTTTAATAGAAATTTTGAATTTACATAATTTTTGGTCAAAAAATGATCATCTTTGGGTTTAGTAAAAGTACCTAAAAAAATAAAGCAAATCTGAATATTGATTAAAACCAGCTTTCTATCGTGCTAGTGCAGGCAGACAAGGAGGTAAATAAATTTGCCCACGCTGTAGATTGTGCAGGCAAGCTGACAAAAAAAATCCGCAAATATATTCTATTAAGAATGGTATATAAAGATGTTTGATGTTTGATGTATCTTTAAACATTTTCAAACAACAGAATTCCATGAACATGAACTTTCAACTACAAATAAAAAAAAATTTATTATTTACATTATAAAAATATATATTTAAAAAAAGAAGACGTGGAAAAAATATTATTTTGTTAAACTTATGCAATATATAGTTCAACATAATTTTATTATTATTGAATTCAAATTATCACGTAAACAATAAGAATTTTTGTTTTGGGCACTTAATTGGCATGGAAACAGAGGATTATAAGTTCACAAAATATAAAAATGATTTAACACCACAAGCAGTTCATTATCTAAACTGACTTTTTAATATGACATTTTGAAGTTAAAGCTGAGCTTTGAAGTCTTGTTTGTACTGGTCCAAAGTGACATCAAACATAAAAGACTCATTACAAGAAGGTTTGTGGTACCAGGGAAAATGCAATCCCCCGTTAACATGCCAAAAGAGAAAATTTCAAGAATATAGTTTAAATCTAAATATACGATAAAACACTGAAAAAAAAGTGTGTAATTACCTTGCTAAACAAAAAAAAAAACCGCACAGACCGATGCTAAATATTAACACTTGCCCGCATGATCAATGTAAAGACTTTTCAATATGTATCACTGAACTTTCGCATTAGATAATCCCATGGATTTACACTTTCATATTTATCTGAACCATCAAGGCATGAAACCATTATGTTATTATCTGGATGTACAAAAAATGCCATTGATTGCCTTGCACGTTGCATGTTGCTCGGTATAACCACACGATGACGAGTAGCCTTGAATCTACCTGACGACCATATTTCAAGCATAGCTCCAGTGTTTACAACAATACTATCTGGTATGGGAGTGGCGTTAATATAATTTCCAGATGGTGCAACAACCTACAAATTGAAGAAGTAAAAACAGATATTGATTAAGACTAAAAAGATATTTTTCATAATATAGAATTATCAAAACAGTGGCTTAAAATTACTATAAATGAAATTTTGTATTATTAAATTAAATTTTGCAAAATAAGAACATTTTTCTTGACCCTATTCCTGCTAAAGATAGGGGTGGGTATAACTGCCTAGCCTATACAAATGTGAGGACTTGACTATTGTACTGGCTACAAAAACTTTTGCCAGAGGGACTAACAATTTTGCCAATCTTATTAAGTTGCGTTTTTACCATATGCCTTGTTTCATCGTTGGAAACTTTTTACGTTTGCAAAACGTCTCATGAAAAACCACCTTTGTGCCAAGTTTTATGCCAATTGACAGAAATTGACATAATAAAATGAAACAAATACTTTCTAACAACCTAAACGTTGGAAGAATCAGAAAATATCTTAGTTTAAAAACTTAGTTTTTAATACAAAATTCAAACTGTTTTGGGGTTTTAGGCAGGAGGCATGGAGAAAGTCTATAAAAATTTTTTTTCTGTTATGTCATTAAAAAAATCACAAAAATTCAGAAAAATGGTTTTGGATAAAAAATAAAGGGCGGGCGAACACAGAGACAAACGCACATGGCTAAATAAATTTTAGGCAATCTTGCCAGTAGTCTAACAAAGAGGTTATTTAAGGAACTGAAGATTTAATACCCCTCATTGGCTGAAAGAAAAATAGTCAATAAAATTTATTATAAATTTAAAAATTCTATAAAAATTTCACCAAAGAACTACATACAACAAAACAATATAACAAAACTGACATTTTTGAAGGTGGTCATATTTGCCAAATTACAAAATAAAATACTTCAATTAATCTTAAGACTTCTATTAAGCCTTTAAAAACTCAGAAATACTTAAAGAAATTGACAAAAACAAATTTTCAGTCCAATTTTCAGAGCTAATTATGTAAGTTCTTATTATTTACTTACCTGCAGTCCACCAGCAGAGTCTTGAAAGAGAAGGGTAATAGTGCCATAATCCGCATGCTCCCCACACCGCAACTGATTTAACATAACATTGTTTACATCATATATTGGTGGATAATATAACTGTCGCAATGTGGTTGGGTTAGCTTCTTCGCTCTCTATGTGATGATTACCAACAAAGAAATCAATGTTGTCTGGTACCAGATATAACGCAATTAATTTTAACAAAAGAATTGTAAGTTTTTCACAAGCAGTAAAGAATTCAGTCTGTTTAGCCATGAATCCAGGATGGATGGCTTCAAGCTGGTCAGGTTTAGGAAATACTTTGTGAAATTGAAAACATTCTTTCAAATCATATGGTCTTGATTTTTCAAAAGTTTCAAACTTGAAAGGGACATAGCCCGTGTTCTCACTATTCCCACCCCTTAAAAAAGTTTCTTTTACAGATTTCTCCAATTTAAAAAACGTTTCTGAAGATGAAAAAGCACCAGAGATTAACTCCTTTTCAATAATGTTACCAGTCAAATACAAAAATCCCCACTTCATTAAAACATCAGCTATTTCTGCTGACAAAGCTTGTATTTTAAGGTCATTTTTGAATTCATCATTGGTATATTCAATGACAAGATATTTAGAAAGAGCGGAAACATCAATCAATGGGATTTGTTCTTTCATTTTTTTTATAAATCTAAAACAAAATTATGGAATATAGTTATCATCTGTTGCTAACCCTACTAAGACTAGGCATTTCTGGGTTTCCCAAGACTGAGAAACTATTTACATACCTTCCAATCAACCTACTTACCTGCCACCTAATTACCTACCTATCTACCTAAATATTATAATATAAATATTCTTCTATTTATCTAAATATTATTCTACTTATCTACTTATCAAGCAATCTAAATTTAACCATCTGTTTGATAACAGATGAAAATAATTTCTGAAATAAAATTTTACCAAAATAATTGTAATGAAAAAAAATTCTCTGAAAATTTAACATTTTCTTAGCAATAAAATGGGAAATAGGGAATGAAGAAATTTTTAGTAGAATGCCATTCTATCTAAATTAAGGTAAGTATCTAAATTCGAAGAGTTTTTATTTATTGTTATTCCTAATTATACCGCAAACAAAATATGAAAGTAATAATGATTAAGTGGATTATGGACAAAACAGGAATAATTCTTTTCAAAGCACTATTAGAGAAATTAAAATAAATTTAATAAAAGTGCTTATGACTTTTGACAAAATAAAGTAAACAATGCAAAAAGAGGCAAAGAGTTAAGTCATGATAATGACTAGGATTGAATATCTTCCATTTTACGCTCACTTTTAATTTAAATAATATTTTCAAAATGAGCAGAAACAAAAATTATCATATTTTTTACAAAATTTTAACGAAATTAGAATCGGAACTTACCTTAAAAAATTAATTTTTGAACCAACTTTTGTACTTCAGAATAATTTTTTTTCTTCAATCAATGACATCTAACAAAATCGTTATCATGATCACACAGTTTTTACACAAAAATCAGCAACTTCTTCTGAGTGACACAAAAATAGGAGTGAAAATACTTATAATGGTAATTTCATACAGATGGTGGTCACACAGTTGCAGTCAAGGTAAAAGTGGATAAATAGGTTTGCAAAACTGATAGCAAAATCAGATATATATATATAATATATATATATATATATATCAAATATCAGAGTTATCTGCTACATCGCTATTATACAGATGATATATGACTGAGGAAGATTAAGTTTTTTTGTAACCTACATAAAGTAAACTAACTTCAGAAATATGTTATATCATCGCCGTAATTTTTCAAAATATGATTATTTTCTAGCTGGAAAGTACATTTTTGAGCCAAGGCCACAAGAATTTTTGCAAGTTGCTATATGATAACTCAATGAACTTTTTATCTTACACAAAATTTTAAAAAATAGTATTATTTTTACTTTGTTATCTTTAGGCCCAAAATGATAGTACAGCATATGTGAGCCCAGCACAATATTTTTATAAAAATCTAAAACTGTTAATATGTCCCCTCATAATATGAATGTATCTAAAATTTAAAAAAAAAAAACATCCAGAAATGTGAGTATAAACTGACAAGTGAACAAACTAATGACTTGCATATGCAAGTGATTTTATAGGGCCATGTTGAATTCATCAGGGACATAATTAGAATTGTCAAATGTTTTTATCATGCACAGTAAGACATGTCACATCACTAATTACTGGAAAAGGTGCTAGTTGCCCACTAAATTTTGAATCCTTACAATTTAATTACATCAAATTGTTTATAACTTTGGTAAATAAAACTTCAACCATATAAAAATCTTCTCTATGCTTTCTATAACCCCTTAACAGTAAAATTAATTTTTCGTGTCGTTCTGAAATTTGGCAGGTTTTCTTTCTTAATATTCTAGAAGTAAAATGTCCTTTCTTTCTTTTTTTTTCTGACAATCTGAAAACAGAAATAACTGTCACTACCAGTGAGGAAATTGACTGGACGGAATGGAAATATCCGTTCCAGACTGCTAAAGAGTCAAATTTATGAAAAAAATAAAAATAGGTAAAATATCTATAATGTAATTTCTAAAGCCAATATTGCCATATTCATTATTTTCAAAAAAGATGGAATTTCTTTCCATTCTATATATAGAAAAACATATGAAAAATTGAAGAAAACAAGCTATAATAAGCATTTTTTTAAAAAAAACCGTTACAAAAAAAAAAATGAAGACAAACAAAGAATAAAACACAAGACATTTAAGTTTTTTATATTTTTGGCATTTTTATTGTTTTACAAATATGGTCTTTCTTAGGTAAAATTCCAATTTATATAGAATTTCATTATTTATAACATCTTCTATAAAATGAATGTATAAAATACCAATCACTCAGATTATCTGATGAAAAGAAAATTTGCATCAGTTTCCTATATTATAAAAATATATCAATACACCACCTTACCCAAATGATCTACATTAGCCGTAATTCATTCTGTATAAAACCAATCATTGGCCATTTAGTCAAATAAGTATAATAAGCATTGGTGGCCCCTGAATCGGTAAGTTTTAATAGGGAAAATTAAAGGAAAAAGGCAAATTTTCTGTCGAGAATACGACTTTTTTAGTTAGATTCACAGGGTATTGTAGTGTCTTATTTCATAAAAGCGCAATCTCAATTTTGAAAAATTACAGAAGCATGAAATTTGGCTGAAAAAAGATCTGTTAAGGACAAAATAATGATTTTAATTGTCACCAAATTTGATACAAAATGTATGTGCTAAACAAATTGAGATGCACATACAGGAGTACGTTTCTAGATTAACGTGTAAGGAATCAGTATAATATTTAGAAACAGTGAGATTTTCTTTTCACAGATTTATAGAAGTGTATTAAATAATAATGGCTATAATATCATATAATAATATATTTACACAAAATAACCTCTGTAAATAATTAGAGTAAAAATAAACAAAAATAATATTGAGGTGCTCCCAGTGTAAATAGAGAAGAAATGTCCAAGTGGCTTAAAGCTTAGACGTTTTGTTTAAAAAAATACTCTAAAAATTTAGTCTATAAAACAGAATAAACAATGAAGTCCTTGGAAATAGTGGTGAAACATTAATATATTGTTTAGTTTTCACATTTAGTTTATTTGTTTTTTAAGATGATAAAAAATAAAAAACAAAAAATCTTTAGAGAATTTGTCATGTCATTGGCCAGAAATTTGACGTATGTATGAGGCTTGATAAGCAGTTTCATAAATTTCCAAAACAAAATTATTGGTAAACTTTTGACCATATTAAAATATCATCATTCGTAAACTTTTGACCATGGAGGCTGTTATATAAAACCGAAAAAACCTTCAATTAATCATAAAACATAAAACAAAAATTACCGGAATTAAAATTCATGATTACATTCACATTTACATTCTCAACCTTATAACTTGAGTTTTCAAGCACACTATTGTAAAAATGTTTTCGTGTATTTTTTTATTATTTTTTTGGTTGAAGCATCCAAAAAATTTTAGCACGTATTCCAAGAACTTTTTGCAGTAGTACTTATTACCAATTATGATATTATTAATTTCCTTTTTGAGTAAAAATGGCAAAATAAACAAAATATCAGCATAACAAAAAAAAATACAATAAATATGTTGTTCCATAAAATGAAATTACTTTAAGCTTAGAATATTACCTGATCAAGGAAATTATCTCAACCCTTGTGATGCCCTCGGTAAATTTTGGACTTTAATACAAAAGCCTTCGTTTTTCTCTAGGATTTCCACTTTGTGTCCCTGATATTCACATGCCCTTTGAAACTCTTGATTTTTATATATAGAGTATTACAAAACTATCAAAAACCGTCCTCAAGAAGCAATCATTTTTTTTGGAACAGCTTATTTAATTGACTCCTACTCAATATTTTACCGTATAAATAGAAAAGCAAACTCTAGTTTGGCACATGTATTTGCTAAATCCAGTTGATCAAGACATCTCAGATGACTGAATCAACTCTGAAAATGCAGTTTCGAGACATGCTTTTAAGTCATGGTAAGAGACCACCAAAATTGATTGTTCATCTCTTGAATTTAGACATATTCTCTCTGCAGATCCAGTATCCAACTACGAAATAAAACATTATGTAGGTATTTCTGAAATTACTTAAACAAGGCCTTATATTAGGTACCCCATGTATGATTTTGTGATATTCAAGGAAATTGCAATTACCATCATTTTACAAAACTTTAAAAAGTGAGAAACCTATCTGAAGTTTACTTATAAGAAAGGATAGATAAAAAAAAAAAATATATTAAATAATAACGTAAAAATGAAATTTAAAATGTTGGAATTTTATCAAAAGCAAATCAAAATCTTTATTAAAAAATCAATATCATTGTCACAATGTTCAAAGGAAAAAATCACCATCTCTTTTATAAAAAAAAATTGCAAGTTTAAAGCTATAAACTCAGCAAATTAAATTATTTTTACCTTGTTCAGTACAGAAACAATATGTGCAAAGTCTATCCATGCATTCCCCGTTTCAGTAACTTGATGAAAAAGATAGTCTCTGAAGAGTTTTAATAAGTAGCGATCACCAGTTTCAGACCATTCTGGGTCCATGTTGAATCTAAACAAATATATGTAACTATCACTACATGATTTTTAGGGAAATTTTAGACGTTCTGATTGAACGAAATGAAGTAACAAACTTAATGAATTACTTTTTATATAATAAAAGCTTGTTTGCAGTATCCAGAAGAATGAAACACAGAACATAAGAAATGCAAGTATGGTTTTTGCTACAAAGAAAGTGTTAAAAAAATGCAACAAATATCAACTTATATTTTTAATATTAAGTTTAAAAAAAAAAAAGGTTTAAAAACATTTTTATATTGCACGCGCTTTTTAAACAAAACATACTCCTCTTCCAAGAACTTTGCTGATTCGTGAATTGATGTTAAAAGATCAAATTTGCGAACTAAAATCAATAACCACACTACGTAAGTCAACAAATAATTATATATTTGTTATCAAAAAGGTATCCAAACTGAAAATTTTGAAGCTTTTAAAGCAATGTCTGGTCAGTTATAGAAAAAGGTCATAGATTGACATTCTGGTATACAACATAAAATATATGTTTACCTAAACAGAGATTATCAGAGGTTATTTCCTAAAAAAAGTTAACACAATTTTATGTTTTTGCCCACACCTTTCTTGAGATCACAAAAAAAAAAAAAAAAAAAAAAAAAAAAAAAAAAAAAAAAAAAAAAAAAAAAAACAGCACTCCATTGTTTAATAGGAAATATTCGACAAAAAATCAAACTAATTTTTAACCTTTTTATCACATTTTTCAATAACATTCCCATGTCTTGATACAAAATGTTTTTTTTTTTTAATCAAAATATCTCTAGACTTGTCTCAATGTCTGATGATCGTGAAAATGAGTCAATCACTAACAGTTTAGTGCATGCTCTACCCTAATTAACAAGTCTTTAAGTGTATAGGAAATATAACGTAAAATATGCTAAATCTTTTATGAAAGAAACAAAATAGAACTTTTATATTTTCAGGAAAGCAAATTCTACCAAATATTTAGAGGGTTATTTTCTGATGAGTAAAACAAATAAACATTTCTTCAACTACCTAGAAAAGATATTTTACAGAATTTAATCATTTTTTGCAAAACATACATTAAAAAAAAAATTTCCTAAAATATAAGCAAAACTTACTCTGAACGTTCCAAGATTGTACCTAGTTTGGCAAGAATCCTAAGTAATCTGCCATTGTCAAGCTCCTACAAAGAAAATAAAAATAGCCAGATATAAAGAAAAGTTTTAAAGCATGTCAAATGGATATTTGATTCAGATTGTTTTAGCAGGTCCTGAAATTAAAATTTTCAGATTATACTAGCAGGACCTGAAATTAATATTTTTAGATTATGCTAACAGGTCCTGAAATTAATATTTTCAGATTATGCTAGAATGCCCTGAAATTATTATTTTTAGATTGTGCTAACAGGCCCTGAAATTCATACTTTTAATGATGTCGCATAACTCAAAAATTAAATTTAACTGGTAAATCCAACTCAAGTTTAAGTTTGACTTTTTCGTAAGTGCTTGGAATACCATATAATTTTTTTTCCTAAAAAGCAGTGCTTATAACTAACAGAACTAACTAACAAGCACTTTGGTGACTAATTTTTGGAAAGTGGCCAGTTGGGTCAAAATATGCCTTCTATGCCCCTCTATCTTACTGCAAAAATAAGTAATAAGAAAAAAAAAAATTCAAACAAAAGATGATTTAAGACCTTGAATTAATTGAGCCTATAAAAACAAAAACAAGAGCATCTGACCAGAAAACATTCGGGCCACAAAATTCCCCCTATTACTAAGTCTCAAAATATAAAAAAAGGAAAATAATTTCTTGAAAAATATCAAACAATGTCATTTTTGACCAAATTTTAAAATTTTTGGGGCCATCAACTATGGAAAAGAGAATATTAGGCAGGTCTAGAACAGAGCCTGTTTCAAAATATCCTAATTTCTAACATAATCCAAAATTTCTGCATAATCAAAACTTTAGGAGAAAAGTCAGAAAATACTGATTTTTGTCTGTTTCAGGTCATAAAGCAGCAATTTTCAACACCCATTTATCCTTCACGCAAGTTGAAATGAAATAATAAACAGATTGTGAGATAATTTCAAAAATGTTATGGCTCCTGGGGACTGGACTCAATAACACTTTTAAAATTGCTGACTTGCCCAATTTATTAGAAATAATATTTCCTAATATAAATTTTAGCATAATCAGAATGCAATTTTTAGATAAAAACTAAAAAACAATGATTTTGTCATTTTCAGATCATAAATCAAGCCCAGGTCCTCAATCGAGTGTTTTCGGCACGAGTTCATTTCAAAAAACCTAAAAAAATGTTGATTTCAGGTCTAAAATAACCATATTTGCATCCAGTATCAAAAAAAACAAGAACTGTTTTTTCAAAAATCCAAAATGTATTACCATATTCTGTATGACATTTGTGCAAAATTTTAGAAAAATAATGAGCAGGTACTGAGACCTTTCACAGACGATAAAACTATAAAATTGGGAATGTGAGTTTTCTAAATTACAAATTAAATACAAATTATTAAGATTATCAATAAAAAAAGTTATACTATCCCTTAGATTCCGAAATACGACAACTGTCTTTTACGCAGCATCATAAGTATTACAACTGTCGTTCTAGACTATAGTGTGTTACACGTGCCACAAAGCCTAACGCGACCATTTTAGAACCTAACTGTTTGTGCCATTCGAAAATATGGTATACTTTTTTTTAGAAAAACATAACTCCAAGCTCATTTCTTACTTTTATTCTTGAGAATTAGCATACAAAAAAATAGTAATTTATTGCTTTTCATAGGAAAAAACTTTCCAAACAGCAAATTACAAATTCTATTGGGAACTTTGATGATAGTGATGTGAGCTCCTTGGAGGATAATTTTTCAAGCTCTGAAAGGCAAGTTCAATTTACTATTTATCTAGCTAGCTACAATCGTTCACAAAATACCTTGAGACTTGTATAAAATAACCACTACCACTTAGTAAATCTCCTATAGAGACTCAACCACTCCTTCCCCTAGTTTCAATGTTGCCCCAATGCAATCTGTAGACTTTCGAACAACTTTTGCAATCTTGAAACAGGGGCGAATGGGGAGTCTGGGATTTTTTTGTGAAAGATTGATTTTTCACAAAAAATTTTGAAACTCATATAAAATAACAACTACCACTTAATAAACCTTCTATAGACTCAGCCACCCCTCCTATCAGTTTCAATGTTACCCCAATGCAATCTGTGGACTTTCTAACAACTTTGCATAGTTGAAACAGAAATGTTCATTGACATAGCCATCTACAACTCCTTCACTGTGTGGAAAGAGTTAAATAACAGCAGTGTGAATCATTTGAAGTTACACCAGAATCTTGTAAAAGCAATAGCAATGTATCATGTTACCACGGTAGCAACACTACAAGGAGGCTGTGGACCAAGTATAAGGTATAATCTCTACGTCTAACCAAGAGGCATTTTGTAAATTGCAAGCTGCAGAATTACGCACCATTTATGAAATGATACCATTTATGAATGTCACCAATGTAATGTTGAGTTGTGTGTAATACCGTGTTTTGAAATCTCACACAAAAAAAGATTTTGCAACTATTGATGATGATACTGTATCTGAGTGAAGCAGTGTCAAATTATATATTTTACAATTTATCTTCTGCTTGATAATATTATCTTCCATTTATATATTGCGGTAGTACCATAAGTTTTCAGGTATTTTTTTGCATATTCCCATTGACCATATATCAGATATGCACTCTAAATAGTCAGAATGGTTCATTGCTAAATTTTTTTTCTCAAAACAAAATGAAATTTAAAAAATAAGATATTTTTTCACCAATATTTGAGATAAATGTTGAGGGGTGCATGAAATATGGCAAATTTAATTTATTGTAAAGTTTATCTAGCTTATTAAAAACGACTGGTTTGTCTAATTATTTATACTTCTGGAGTGATGTCTATTAATAATAATAAAAAAAAAAAAATAAAAAAAAAATCTTGCAAAGATGCTTATTAGCTCTTTATATTAACATCTCATATTATTAATCTAAATGATAAAATATAAAAAAAAAAAAAAATTATTTTCTGATAAAATAAAAAAATAACCTTTGAAAGTTCACTCTCCAAGAGATCGCACCGTGCTTGTGTTGAGTCTAGTTGACTGTAAAATCTTGCACCTATCACTGGCATAACTTCATTTATATTGTGAGGGTTGGAAGTCACTTGGCTACTTAACAAATGCCTAAAAAGAAAAGATTCAAGAAACTATAGATTTTGTTTAAATACGAATAGTCATGTCCATATTGGCACTGAGCAGTATAGAGCCATAAATTGACTGCCTCTTGATATGATGGTTAATCAAGGTATTGCTGCACACGCATTTAATTTCTGCAGTTGACCCAACTAAAATTACATGTCAGAAATCTTTAAAATTTCTGAAAATAGAAGAATCCCTCTACGCAGCAGCTATTTAAGGTTAGATACACCCTTAAGGAGATACACCAATGGGAAAAAATTGTCTGTGATGACGTCCCTTTATATTTCTAATGAAATAAAATCAATCACAAACTATAACATTTTAAACTATAAGATTAAGGAAAAAAATTTTAGCTCTCTGGATAGAGTTCGCAGATCTAATAAATATAGATTTTAATTCTGTAAAAAAAAATTTTTTTTCTTTTTCTTTTTTTTTCTTTTTTTTTTTAGTTTTTTTTCTTTTTATTTTTTTACTATGCTTCGACTTAATCAATCTCTATGTTTTTATGTGTGATTTATAACAGGACCACAATAGAAATATTGTGCCTATCCTTGCCACCATTTGTTTTTTATCTTATCGTTAATTTTTTTCTTCTTTTTTTTTTTCTCTTGTTTTGTAATTTTCATAGCTTATGTATATTTATTTGTGGCAGAATAAATACTTATTTACTTATTTACTTACTTGCCTGCCTGCTTGCATGCTTGCTTGCGTACTTCCTTACCAAAATGGCTTCGGCAATTCTCCAAAAAAATTACAAATATTTGCCAAAAAATTTCCAGTAGCATAAGAGTTGAGAAAAAAATTATCATGCTTCTGCTAAAACTATAAAACTTATTACCATAATAACTAACATTTAATGTCTTTCATTAATGTCCACTTCTGCAGCCAACAGTTCAAAAGCAAGTTCTAAAGACTAGTGGACTCCCAAAAATTAAGCAAAAACAAAAGCACTGCCAAAATTTCATCATAATAGAAGGACAAATCGTTGAGAAAAAGTTTAATATGCAAAATATCTCATCGAACATTGCTTGTGATAAACGAAAACTAAAATTAAACCTTTGAGAAAAATAAAATTTAAGAATAAATTTCAGGTCCAAAAAATATTGAAAGGATTTCAAAGACCTTTTTTTCAAGCATAAAATAAAATTTTTTTGCGACCCAGATATCTGAGGGGCCATAATTTCTAGCAGGCGTCCATATGAACTAATAAATGTCCTTTAACTTCATACATATTCAAAAAAAAAGAAAGTAACAAACAAATGTTCTTTTTAAATCTGGAATCTGAAATCTAAAAGTAATCATATTTATATTATTATTTATATAACAACATTTATTTTATTATCATACTATTTTATAAGACAATTTTCGAGTTAGTTTGTCAGCCTGCAATCATGGACAAAATATTATGACACTTATACGCAATTAGGACACCTTAATAAGTGAAAAAATTACCATAAGCAATTAAAAATACGGATGCACCGCCCTTGGTACATTCAACTTTAGGTTTAACTTTTGGTTAATAGACTTAGAACTTAGAAATTAAAAAAAATTTTTTTTCTTCGCTATAGCTATGGGATTAAAGTGACAAGTCCGTACTAATTTAAGATTATCATAATTTTTGCGATTTTCGTCTACAAAATCATTTTTACACCATGCGTCAAACGTGACTTTGTGCTAAAATGTGATAAAAGACTAATATACTATGTTCAAGATTGCACTGGTTTTTGGGTGACAAATTAGACCCATGCCTTAAATGAGAATTTTTGGCAGATAATCAAATAGGTCATAAGATTCTCCATATGGTTGTATAATTTTAAAACAAAAGTTAATGAATAAATTTAAGCCGTTGATTTTAAGGTTAAAATGACTCTTTTTTGGGCATATTTGGGTCCAGTACCAAAAAACGAGAATTTTTTTCAAAAATTATACACACAAAATTTGAGAAAAAATTTTCAAAACAAATGATCTTATGGAAGGAAAAAAAGAAAACCGGATGCCCTTTTTAAAGCCAATCTACCTATGGTAATAAGACCATCCCCTATTTGAGTGAGCTGTCTGCTTCAGACACTAAACCGCTATTTGCTATAATAAAAATATAATAACATAATAAAAAATATGTATGCAAGCACACACAAACAGACATGCATAATACAAAAAAACAGATGTAAATGTATTTCTACATTATATCCCAAATCATTCATAAAGCTTCTAGTAAGGCTCATTCCTGGGTGTGTTTTTGGTAAAAATATATCTTTGTCACAAATGCCTATTGGGCTAAAAATTCCATTCCAAATGATTCTAAATCAAGTTGTTTAAATAGCATGTGAATTTTGGTAAGTAACAAAAATAGAAAATAACAATGAGCTACCGAATTCCTTCACTAAAAGAATTCTGGAATTTTTTTGAAAATTTTACCGCACTTGGACATGACTCACAAACAATAATTCACAATAATTCATAGGAATGAAATAATCTCCACCATTTCATATCTAATGAATACATATATAAAATTAGAACATGACTGATGTTACCATATTATAGTTTTCAAATCATTTGAGTAGTTTCTAGAAACAAACTCCAAAGAATGTTGCATGCTTTCACGTTGGACTGCTTCAATAGAATAGCACGCCAGAGCAAGTATTAGTTTACCCAGTGATACCAAATCTTCGTGCTGAAATGAACAAAAAAGATAATACAGGAAATAATTTTTTGAATTACTACTCAGATCCATTTCATAGAATTTTGAATGTCAAAAGATAATTTGAGATTTTTGAAAAATATATTTTAATGAAGTTACTGATAACTTTTGTCGACCAAAACGAGAAAATTTAAGATTTAATTTAAATAAAAAATGCTTTAATGTATAAATATAGTATAAATACTTTTACAAAAAGCCTGTAATTTTACATTGAAGCAAAGAAACACCACATCCAATGTTTATTCTAACTCTGATATAAATTTTCAGGTCTAGAAAAAATTTCAAGAACTTTTAAAGCTTCAATTTCAAGCACAATTTCAAAAAAAGTTAATTATTTCAAGATAAGAAAAAAATGCTGATTTTAGACCTAAAATAACAATATTTGGGCATATTTATGTATAGAACTAAAAAACCAGAATTATAGTTTTGATGCAAAATGTTAGATGAAATTAATGAGGGGTTTTTGAAACTGGACAGGCAAATGGAAGGACAGACAGACATGGATAGATTCATAGGACTCTGTCAGCTTTGTTGGGAATCCAATAAAACAATAAATTTTTAACAAAATTTTAATATGTCCTTTTCGGAAAAAATTAAAGTCTGGATACTAAGCCCCCAAAGTATTTTTTCAAAATTGTGCCAGCATCTAAAATCATAATCTTAAAAAACTTTTTTAGAATATGAAATATAATTTCTTACCAAAAAATAAAAACACCAAATTTTTGAAGATCTTAGAGGCCTAAGGGCAGAGAAATTTACATATATCTTATATTTATCTTAAAAACTTTGACCTTAGCTTTTAAAAAAAAAAAAAAGATAAAAATCTTTATCAATTTAAAACAAGGGTTACTTACCAAGCTATTAAAACAAACCAGCATACTAAAATTACATGCAATTGCTTGCTTTTTAATTATAACTCAAAATCAAATTTTATTAAAGTTTTAAAATTCACCCTTTTCATTGAACAGCTACACTTCATTGAACTGAAACAAACTGTTCAGTATAAAAATTAATCTACACTTTAATTATCAAGGTGTCTGGAATAACCCCTAAAATATAAATACCTGATAATGTGACATCAATGAAGGCGATGTTGGGTCTGATTCAGACGTTAAAACATCAAGTATACCACAACAATTCAAACGTAATCTAAGTAATAAAAAAAATATATTCATTTCTAAATCAAACATAAACTTACTTAGAAATTCTTGAGAAGGAATTATAATTTTCTGACAACATTGATTTTGCAGTTATCAAACCAGTTACCCGGTGTTAAAACTCTGAATATAATTAAAGGTGTTCAACAGAGCAAGGTAAAAGAGTTCATTTCAGAGCACAATGGACCGAGTGGAGGGAATGGCAAAAATTTCAAGATATAACTTGTGATAAATAAAATTTAGTATACTTTGAGGCTTAAGTTAATATTTTATACCCAAAAAAGTAAAAATTATGTTTTCATTTAACTTGAATGGTTTGTTTAAAGATTTCTGGAAGTGTTTTACTACCCAATCACGCTTTTATCTTTACAAAAGGTTATAAATGACTAAATGGACATATATAGGTTAAAATACCTACTGTGGTCCTCGTCCTTCATGCAAAGATATATAAAAAAAAAAAAAACTAAGTTAAAGAATTTAAAATAATTTTTAAAATGGCACTTTCAGTCCAAAAAATGACCATATTTAGGCTTAGAACCAAAAATAACAGATTTCATGAGTCAAAAGAAGCCTAAACTGCTATATTTTAAAGACATAAAATTTACGAAATTTAAGAAAATTACAAAAGCTTTCATCCTGAAGTATGATTGTCTTTGAACCAAGTACTGAAAAAAAAGCTCTCGATGCTCCTTTAAAATAGCCTTTTTAAAACTTTTCTCTTGAAATTTAATATTCTCTTGAAATTTTTCATGAAATTAGAGGAGTATAAAGGAATTCTTTTTACATTTATGGCCACTTACTGAAAACTCTTTTTTTTTTGGGGTACTAGGTCCAAATATGTTCACATTAAAGACCAAGCCCAACTTCACTTTTTGAATTGCAGATGAAATTTTAGAGATTTTTTTTGAAAATCTTTGTTAAAATTTTCTTGAAATTTTGCATAGAGTTAGAAGTTAGAGGAACAAGAAGTTTTTTTCTAAAATCTAAAACTCTACCTCTACTCTACCTTTATGGCTCAAAGAACGAAAAATCAGAAAAAATTTGTTTTTATATAAATCAGTTTTAAGACTTTTTATAAGAAAACGTACCAAAATCTTTTGGTAATTTCTTATAAGCAAGGTAAAAGAAAACAGAATATTTCATTAAATTTATGATCATTCATAACAATTTTTAACTAAAAAACCCTTGTTGTCAGAGTAATCAAATGTATTTTCTGGATCTCAAGTAATTTAAATACAAGGATTTTAAAAACTGAAAACAAAAAAACATTACAAGTTCACTTGGGTTTTTACTGTAACCGAGAACAAGATATAATTGTGTAAGAAGCTTAAAGCCTTTCGAATCATGTTTTTAAAAATATAGTTAGATAGCAGACAATAAAATCTAAGAGTGACTTCTTAAATATAGAAATTGAAGTATTCAAGCGCCTTTTTGAAAAGTATTGCAAAAGTAATTAGAATTACTACTGTTAATTTCATAAAACAAATTTAAACAAAGGATTTCGCAAGTCCAGTTTTGGTGGTAATAACTCTTAAGAGATATTCAGGGAAGTTTCTACGGAAAATATTGTAAAAATGAACTAATCTGAGATATCATTGCTGATCTCTGAAACTTTAATTTTTCAAGCAATGCTCAGTTAATAAATAGCTATAGCTTATTTTATTACTAGAACAGCTTAATACTGAACAAAAAAAATAATTAGATGTGATGCTTTGAATAGCATAGAAGCTCAAATTCCAAAATTATTTAGAAAATCTAAATCTAATGTGAACACGATTAAGACGACAGTGATTCAATTTTTTTCTAACTTAAAAAAAATAAGTAAATTGAAGTAAACACCTGATTTGTCCAAATAAAAAATAAGACTGTATGCTTACAAATTTGCATTTTTGCTTTATAAAATTCAGTTCAAAAAAACGCTTACCGAAACGCAAAAATGATTTTGAGCCATCTTAAACGGTTGGTTTCATGCAAAAAAAATCTTGCGCTTTATAGAAAAAATAATTGATTTTCCCTCTAAAATCAATGAAGTCTCAACTAGAATACTGACTAGTAAGTAAGGCTGTAATCGGTAGTAAATTTTATTAGCAGCAATCAAGGCACTTAGTCCAAAACGTTATTCTATTAATAACCATTAATTATATTATTAAAAGATTGGTTTAATTTTACTTACCAATCTATACTCCTAATAATACCTTATTACACATAATTAAGACCATGGCTTAATTAAAGCAAATTTGTTTATTTATTTTCTAAATTATTTTGCCTTAATTAAGATTAAAACACTTTCTATAACCTAAAATTTTAAAAACTAATCAATATATTATAACAACGATAGTTTCTACTTTCATGAGTATATTGCTGACAGTAATCAATTTTTCATGCTACCGGCATTACAAGTTATGAAAACCTTGGCTGGGAGGTGAAAGCACTCTCGACCTATATAATTAATTTTAGATTTTGTAACAATACTCTTGAGCCTTAGAAAAAATTCATTGAAAAAATAAGCTTTTGTTTTAATTAATGTCACACAAAATATGTTTTTAAGATTCTCCTTAAATAGCCATGTAATTTAAGCTGCCTAAACTTACTTTACACAGCAATTATTTGTAATAAGGTATGTCTAGTACCAAAAATACTTTTGTTATTGCAACAGTTCGATTTCAAAAGGTAGGTAGATCCTACTCACCAGTAGCAGCATTCAAAATCAGACAAATTTATAAAGAACATCTAAAGAACAGTTAAAAATTAAATACCTTGAATTGCTTATTAATAAGACTTTAGAAGGGTCGATCACTCTACAACAAAGGCCTTGACTGTGTATTTGTCGAATAGCAGCTGTCAGTTGTATGACATAACTCCATATCAGACGTTCTGGCATAACTTTTTGTGTTGATTTTTTACTTGAAAAACTATTAGTTGAGTTTTGTACTGCTGACGACCACGCATTTATATCCACTGAAGAAGGGCTTCGTGCTTTTGTATTGCTGAAGTGCCGACTCATTAAAGTTTCAGCACCAGGATAATAATTATACACAAAAACCAAAGCTAAAGTAGGTGCATAAGATGGAATGAGAGAAAATAACATAATATCACCTGAATAAATATGCTTTTAAAAATCACACAAAAAAGTAATTTAAAATACTTTTTTTAAAAGTAAACAAAAAAGGAACGCTAAAGTGTTTGCAGTTTTTATTTCATGCTAGCCTACATAACTGACGCAGCATATTTTCCAACAAGCCTGCAAACATACCCTCGTGTATAAATAAAAATTACTTCTATAGTTCTTTCAGTTCAATTTTCTTTAAAATATTTGTGGTTTTACTGCGGTTTATCCCTTTAAATCTATTTTAAGAACTTTATGAATATTTAATTTACATTTTAGTATGCCCCATACTAAAATGTAACAATGATGTATTTGGACATTTTAGTCAATTACTCTAACTACCATGGCAGAATCATTTTAAATTTCTTAAATTAAAATTTTAAGCCTTTACCTAGCCTAACTACAACCATACATGGTTTAATGCTTTCGTAAATAACTCATCCTCAAAGGATATGAGCACTGATACCAGGTTGAGATTGATGTGAATGGTGAATGCTTATGAATAAATATGAAATAAAAAAATCACTAATTTTGAAATAAAACCAATTTTAAAACATACATAGTAATATAATTTTTATATTTACAGGTTGGATTAAAGGCTTATAATTTAAAAATCCATTAGAAATTACAACCACTTGGATAAGATAACATTCTATTGTGACCATTCAAAACATAAATCAAAAATCAGTTTCTATCAACTGAGAAGTCCAGAAATATAAATGAAAATATTAAATGTTCCTACATGTATCACCAAATGCTTTGGTTGTGAATGCTTCTTTTAACAGCACAACATTGGAATTGACTACTTTTTTCCATTGTTCTACACTGCTTACAGCTTTAGGATTTAGTAACCTGAACCCTGCAAAAATCAGGAAATAACAATCACTAGCATTTTATTTTAATGGGAATAATTTTTAGTAGGTGCTTAGTCATCTTGTTCCTAAACATAATAATGTTTTAATAAAAAGCAAAAAAAAAAAAAAAAAAAAAATATATATTTCTTAGTTGTCCAAAATGGCAGATGAATTGGTCAAGAAACATACCACAGTACTATTTCTTGAAAAAAGTGATGTAAATACACAAGCTGTTCATGCCCTCAAAAAAAAGACTTTATTTGTCTATAAAACATAAAATAAAAGTAATAAACAAAAAATGTACCATGAATCCTTCTCATACAATAATGTAGACCGTCTTTCGAATTCATGACTCGATAACATGAAGATCCATAGCCAAGAAAATTTTGCCCCTGAAATTAGATATTGTAGTCTTATGAAAATTACTAAAAATATGGCTCAGATCTGTGGAATAGAATATTAAAGATTTAACTTCAATCAATTTAAATTCCAAAATCCTTAATCATAAAAAATAATCATTTTTAAAAAGTAAAATTTTCTCTAGTTCATCTGTAATATGTTCATTTCCAGCGGTGTACATGAGAAATTTTCAGTTTTCCCAGTCAGACGATTTTTAAATTTTTTTACCTTAATGATTTAAAAAAATTAGCAGTTTTGATCACATGGGACTATAAAATTCCAGCCATCCTAAAGCCTTTATATTGTTTTTTCACAGATAATCAGCTATTAGTAAAATATGTCAAGAATAATTTTAATTCTGTAAAGAGAAAAGCTACACCCAGATGGCTCGTTTTTTATCTAAAATATATATATATCTTAAATAGTACAGACTCAGTAATAGGAACCGGTAGAAATTTTAAAGTATAGGAAAAATTTTATTTTTTAAGTTTCTATTAAACTTAGTAGACTAAGAAAAACTTTTAATAAACCATTGGAAACGGAACTCAATGCTGATTATTAGTAACAAAAACACTTTATATTCTAAACAAATACAACAAAAGTTTGAGCCTCTTTCCAAAGTAACCTATTTTTGCTGAAAATTAAAAAAGGAATCAAAAATTCAAAATTTAAAAAATGTTATCAAAGGTATAATTTAAATGCGTTGTTTGAAAATTAAACAAAGTTTGAAATATTAGAAACAATGGTGTGTTAAACATAGAATATATCTTTAAACTTCTTGATTTTTTAAATGAAATAAGTTTATATCTATTCATATTTTTTAAAGAGAAAAAATTAATTAATATTTGTTTTAGTTCATAAACAAAAAGTTATAACTATATTCTATAATTTCTATGACTATGTAGTATACTCGATAAACTAATATGTGAACACCTAAGAAAACCAGGTATACATATGTTGTAATGTTGAACCAACACCTAAGAAAACTAGGTAAACATATGTTGTAATGTTGAAAAAACACCTAAGAAAACTAGGTAAACATATGTTGTAATGTTGAACCAACACCTAAGAAAACTAGGTAAACATATGTTGTAATGTTGAACCAACACCTAAGAAAACTAGGTAAACATGTTGTAGTGTTGAACCAACACCTAAGAAAACTAGGTAAACATATGTTGTAATGTTGAACCAACACCTAAGAAAACT
>JAUZNK010016216.1:0-32459 GCA_035046665.1 Euphysa ruthae | reverse complement strand
ACACCTAAGAAAACTAGGTAAACATATGTTGTAATGTTGAACCAACACCTAAGAAAACTAGGTAAACATTGTTGTAGCGTTGAACCAACACCTAAGAAAACTAGGTAAACATATGTTGTAATGTTGAACCAACACCTAAGAAAACCAGGTAAACATATGTTGTAATGTTGAACGAAATTAAAACTAGTTAATAGATTTCTTTCTGTTTTGTATAAATTTAGTGCTTAGAGTGACACACATTGCAGTACAATCCAGTCATTCTTTTTTATCGTAGCATCCAAAGGCACCTTATTATGCTGAGTGCATTAAGTTCTAATATGGTGCAGATTTAGCTCAGTATGCAACTCTTGCTTGTGAAAATTATGGAATTACAATACCAAACAACTTCTGTACTTTTACCCTGGATGCAATGGATAACTTTAAACATACTAATAAAACAAGCACATCTGGCTTGTCAGGAACTCATGATACTGCAATGACACTTTTTCAATTAAGATAATTTACTTAGTTTCGGTTTTCAATCGATATCTTAAAAACTGATGGGTCAGCAATTATGGCTACGGTGAAGAACTTCAATTTTAGAAACAAATTTCATCTGTTCGCCTCCCACCTCCTTATTTAGTTTTAAATTATGATAAAGCTAGTATACTACAGTCTGTTATAATATATACAAATCCTTTGAGTGGTATGGTAGAGCTGTTTTCTGTAAGCTCAAATTTTTATTTTATTTATTGATCATATATCACCTGAAAGTTTTTTCTAAATCACTTTTATGTGATTTCTTAAGAGTAAGAATAAGCGTATAAGAATTCTAAGAAAGTCATTGGTCTCCAAGGGGGATCGAACCCGCACCTCTGTGCCAGAAACCAAAGGCTTAACCGATTGTCCAGACAACCACGTCTGGCCGAGCGGTTCTTCTATTAAAATATCAAAACACCGTTCTCTTTCAGTTTAAACCTTTGGATGTGATGTCAAAACCTAAGAAGAAAGATGCTGAGCAAAAAAGTATAAAAACGCTTTCAAAAGAAACATGTCAAAAGATTCATACATTTAACTTAAAAAAAAAAATAATAACGGAACATGCTTAGTTTTATTTATTTTGATATTTAGCAATTTGTCTGTTACACCTATTAACATATGAAAACACTCATATGCCCCAACTTATATATCATGCCATTGATCAATTTAGCAATGACCTGTTTGTTGCTATGGAAAAGAGTCAACCTGAAATGACTTCTACTATTAATCATTTATTCAGTAAAAGAGGCTATTTCAAGAATTTTTTTTCAAAACCCTATAAAAATAGCTTTCGGTCATTGAGAGTTTATGCTGGACATCTTATCTACAAGGTATTCAAAACAAAAATTTTATTTTCAAAAGAAATTTTTTTTTTTAATTTATGACTTTTAGCTTTAAGCCTGATAGCCCTCTTACATAAAAAATTTGTTAAATTTAATTTCTCAGGATCCAAACAGCCCAACAACGATTCAAAAAATTTTTCTAACAAAATAAAAGTTCTTCCATATTTTTTAACCTATATAAAATGAGATTTTTTCGCAGTAAACAATCTATCTGGCGTAATAGTTCAATTAAAGAATAATCGCAAATCCAGGACTTGGCATTAAAGGAAGTAATGGCTTAGTTAGATAGCATACGATGAATGGTATACCTGTCCAGTTGCAAGCTTGAGATCTTCCAAAGGAAACAAACTGTGATAGTTTTCAATATTCTCTGGCAAACCTAATAAAAATAATAAACATTGCACAGCAAATAAGGAAGTTGATTGTGCAAACAACCTTTACAAACTAATCCTTTGCATCTAGAATAAAAATTTAAATACATTTCTTTATCATATCGAAAATACAATTTTCCTTCTTTCTTCAACCTGTTTAAACAAAATCTGCATTATTTTAACAAGAAAAAAATTGGGTCAGACATTAGGTAGAGGGTTTCAAAAGTAACAAAAATATATAACTTGAACATATGCACTTTCTAGCTATCAATTTTTAGTCTGACTCCTACCTTTTTCAGCCAAATGACTTTATCGTTGCTTTTGAAGGAAAAGTGCAAGCATCACAAAATAAATAAATAGAAAAATTTTTTTAGAGAAAATGACCAGGAGACGAAATAAATTTTCTAGTCAATCAAAAATAAATAGCAAAGTTGATATACATTCAGATTTTTGAGTCAGGTGAGTTAACCTTAGCTAAGCTGTGAAACATCATTTCAGGTGAAAACTCCCTTGGATATTTAGGACCTACAATATGGAAAATATTACCGAACTCATTCAAAGATTACGAGAATTTAAAATTAAAATAAATTAGATGCCCAATTTTTGATGTAAACTATGTATAGTTTAAGTACAAGGAGTAGGGTATATTTGAAGATTTATTTGAAGATATATATTTTATTTAATAAACTTCTTATCATGTTAGTTTGATAATAATAACAATCGAAAATGATAAATTAACAACCATAAAAAAATCGTCTGACACAAGAAAAAACTGCTAAGTATGGAATTTCTATTCTTACGTGTTAATGAAAGTAAAAAAACATCAAATGGAAGGTTAAAAACGAGACAACTGAAATAAATAAATCAAAAATTTAAAAAAAGCAAAAAAATCTTACTCATATCTGTAGAATCTGATAACAGAAGTGATCTTTGTTTTTGAAGCTCCTAAAAATAGTAAGTTTTTTTAAAAGCACAAATTTTGCTCAAAATATAAAAGAAATCACATGAACACTAGATTTACTTAAAAAGCCTATTTTCAGACATTTCTAATAAATGGAAGTGTGAAAAATCAAATTGCAAGACGCTTTTAGTCCTTATTAGGACTCATTAATTATACATACTAAAAGACAAGGAAAATGCCAAAGAACTTTCAGCTGATCTGCATTCATAGTTCAACGGTTTAGAGAAAATATACAGCTAACTCAAAATCAAAATTGAGTCATCTGGGAAAAAGGAAAAATCCTAATTGTTATCGCCCAAATCCATAGGCGCATATATCATAACATCGCCAACTGGTCATATTAAGAACAAAAAAAAATGTCCCATGCTGCTCTAATAGAGGATCATTACGATTCTAAACCCACTTAATAAATTTTATAATTTATGTGCCCATAGATTAACACGATGATAATTTTGTTTCTTCCTTTTATTCAACATTTCCGATCAAATAGCAATTTTTTTAAGAATTTTTAAAGTGGACAACACTTGAACTTGAAAAATATAACATAGAAATCTCCACAATTTATCTTAAAGTATATTATAACAAGAGCGGGAGTGTAATTTCATTCCATGGAAAAAAAAGATAATTTAGAACACAATTTTCAAAAACTCAGCAATGTTACATATTGCACTGAGACCTTTAAAAATCTCTGACAAAATCTGAAATATTTAGTTGTATTGTATTAGTTTTAGATCTTTAAAAAATACAGATACAATAACATAAGGTAAACTAGTTTTAAAGAGTGGTTATTACTCAAAATATTAAAAATAAATTAACATAGTGTAGCAAAGATATTTTTTGCCTTCAATCATTTTACCAAAACTAATATAATCTGTTCATTTTCCATTTGACTCTGAGGATGTGAAATCACTACACTGAAATTAACATATTTATTAACCAAAAGTCTTTTCATGGTGTTGTAATTATTATGCAGAAATTGGATCAAAAATACAAACTGCTGAAAATATTATATTCAATACAATAATTTATTTAACTTTAGTGTCTGTAAAGTGCAAGAAACAAAATAACAAACATCGCTTATGACTACTATAAACTAATTTTTAAAATAGGTGTAAAAAAATATGAATAACAAATTAAAAAAAAAAAAAAACTGCAGAGAAAGAAAAATCTACTTGTAGCAAGCAAAAGTGCAAAAATATTCACTTTAATCTTCCTTTAAAAAACTCAAGGTGCTTTTAATGTTGATTTTTTATCTCATCAGGAAGATCATCCCAAACAAGGCAAGCTTTAAAATGACGTGAATTTGCGCCATACGTAATAGTACAAGTAGTTTAAGAAATGATTTAGTTTGCAGATTATAAGTCATACTTTTAAAAGAAAATAATTCCCTGAGCAGTTTACGATTTATCGTGTTTAAAGTTTTGTAAACCTCAACCTTTAAAAGTGGAAGATGTCCAGTATGGATTATGCGTTCTTTATCTGACAATAATAAATCAGATAGACTTAAAACTATATAATTATGGACAGTTTATGGGAACTGTTTGTAAGATCCATACTAGGCTTATTACAAACATCAAAATTACAGAGCAGTAGAAAAAAATAACACCTTATATGTATACATTTAAAATATCTTTAGCCTGAAATATCAAATGTTTAATTCTAAGTAGGGTGCAAATTTTTATACTATCATATTTACAAACTCTTTTTAAATGAATTGAAAAACTCAAATAATGACTCCAAATAACTCTGCTTCCACACAAGCTGAAATTATATGCTGACCAAAACATATTGAAAAATCCAATTTCTTCCTGAAAACATTAACTGGAATTAGGCTGGATTTTCTAACAATGAATTATTACAAAACCAAATACTTATGTGACGTAAATCATTATTTAAAAGAAAAACAAAACTTTGAAAAGAGGTTACGCATGCATAAATAGTAAAATTACAGGTAACCTTTGGAAAAAAATACACATGTCATTAATAAATGTATTAAACGACAGAGGCCCAAAAAATAAGGTATTCCTAACACAACCTTGAGATCGATTTACTAAATGCAAAGGAAATTTTCACCCTTTAATTCATTCCCATAAAAAAAGCGATTGTGTGTCACCTTGCTCGAATATTTTTAATAGTTTTTTTGAAAATTAATAACACTATAATATTAATATTATAATATAATATTATATCATATATTAATATAATACAATTAAAATTTATACAAAATGTATCCATGGAAAAACTGAAAATGTAACCTCTTGTCTTTTAGACAAAAACAAACAAAAATAATAAAAATTTTCAAAATAATATTTCAAATATATTTAAAATATTATTAAATGTAGAACCTAATTCCTTGTTTCCATACTATTTATAATTCATGATTATAAAGTAAATTTCATACCATACGCATTTGCTGTGACATGAAATAAGACGTCTTGTCAGTTTTAAAACCAGAAAATTGTAGTGGTGGAAGGTTTCTCAAAGGACTTTGTTTGGATTGTTGAAATTCATTTTCTACATTCTAAAATAAATGCATAATAATTTAGATTACGTAAAAATAAAAAAAACACCAAAAAATACTGTTTTTCTGCACTTTTTGAAAAAAAAAAAAAAAATTGTTTAAAAGGAAAGCTAATAGAACAAAAAAGAAGTTTAGACAAATCTGAATCCAGGACAAAATATATGATTATCACTGACATTTATTGTTAACATAATCACTGTAAAGAAGCCACTTAGGGCTTAAAATTTAAATTTGAAGTGCGCTAGGCTAATACTAACAATACAAAGAGGCTCAAACCACCACACATTCTTGATGCATATTATTACGTTATTACGGCAATACCAATATTTTGAAAAAAAGGATCGCCGTGTTATTACGGAGGTTACGCCTAAAAGGTTAATAAAGATATAGGATGGAGCTGTTGTGAATATTAAACTTTCTATTAGTTAATCATTCATAATCCCCACATAATTTATTGGTGAAAAAGCTGGTTTTAAAGTTCTAAAATCTAGAAAATGTAGAATTTAAACTATGAAGCAACAACAAATAAAGCAAATGGATCGCAATTCCTAAGAGCAAATTTTGATTTATTAAAGAAGCCTCATTTTAACCCTTTACCTGTACCTGAAATATTATTACTCCAGGCCCAATCATACAAAAAACGTTATCAAAGTACTATTACGCACACTGATTACTACACCTTTAACAACCAAATTGGCAAAGAATATTATATCGGCTGCCGGTAGTCAGAACATTCTCTAATACTTTGTGCAACTTTCTAGAAAGGTTTGTCAAAATGACGTCATCACAAAAGAAGATACTGCATAAATTATGATGGTAAAAAATTCTGCAATATTTTCAAAAACGACAAGTAATAGAAGTTCAAAAAAAAAACTTTCTATTGAGGAGATTGCAAATTATATGATTGAAAGTGATTCAAAGACTTATCTTCTTTGAGTGATTCTGATTCTGGGGTTGAAGAAGACTTTTCCATAGATTCAGAAACGGACAAGGAGATTGTTGTGGAAAAATTCAAAAACAAAGTGATTTATCATTTAGGTGTACGAGGCGCCGTTCGCCAAAAACCATAATACAAAACGCCTTAAAATAGTTGAAGTTGTCTAATTTTCATTTAACTTTGCGAGAAAGATTTTTTTATTTCGCATATCTATAAATGGTGATATGTTACTTTTTATCACAAAAGTAATGTACAGTGTATTGTATAGATTCAGATAGTGTCACTATTTATTCCTGAGCAAAACAAGCTTGGTGAAGTTCAAAGAGTGAACCCCAAATATCAGTACTGAGCTGCAATTCAAATGCTACATTTCTCAGTCCTAACTTTTGCTTGTTTGCTATGGCCGAATTATTTTTTTCAAACATTGCGCACATTTCTTTAAAACAATATTTCAATCAACCAAGATTTTCTTTAAAATAACATTTTAATCAACCAATATTTTCTTCAAAATAATACTTCAGCCAACCAAAATTTTCTTCAAACTATTTTAATATGAATTGAAATAACAAATATAATTTAACTTTTCAAAAAACATTAGCTATAAGGTTAACCGCATACTCATAGTATTCAGCAAAAATATCAAACAACTTTTATCATAATTTTAAATACAAGTTGGCGATATAAAAATGTAAAAATGAATGTCGAGGTTGCTTAGTAATTGTATTTACTATAGCAATGGATAACGTAAGCCCAAACTGAAAACGAAATTAGATATTTTTTTAAATCATGTTTATATACTTACCATGTTTAAAACCTACTTAAAAGATAAACTGAAATTTACATATATAAAGTTTATAAACATATCTTTATAAGATTTTATATTATAAGATAATAGTTTTTTGTTTTTTCTTAATTTGTTTCTATTTTTAAGAATCCCAGAAACAAAACAAATTATTCTTGCTTAATCAAGCCTCAATATAACGGTCGGACATTGGACATAATCCGACCGAAACACAAATTTTTCCGACCGAAATACAAATTTGCTCTATCGAAGGTGTTATTAATAGCAATTTAAAATTTTATGTCATTTATGGTAGAAAATGTGAGATTTTTAAAAATAAAAACGACTTAATTTAAAAAAAGATTAAACATTTATCTTATAATAATATTTAGAAAGATATATTTTTAGAAATCTTCTTAAACTTCCGCGCCTTGAAATACTCTTTTCAAGCGTTCTCGAATGCACAATATGATGGATATTGTGAAATAGTTATTTTAAAGATAATCTGCAAACAATGGGTTGTGATAAATATACACTGTCACTTCTTCATTTAAAAATACACGCTCTCGTTCATTTTTATATTAGTGCATACGAAGAATATATAAAAATTTTAGAATAGAAGAAATAATTACATTATTAATTGATGAATTGTTTATTTACTTATTTCTTTTATAATTGTCATTGACAATTATTAGAAAAAAAATAAAACTTTTCTATTAGTCATTTTCTTGCAATGGAAAGTAAAGGGATTGAAGGTACTTTTTGAACTATCAAGTCTCTGAAGTCATAGGTTACAAGACAATTATTAAAGAATCTAAATCTGTAGTTAACTATATATGGTGCAAGGTATGTGCTAAATATAAAGAGGAGTTGTCTCGCTCCTCATCAGTTAAAGGAAGTGCCAAAATATCAGCGTTGACTTTCATCAACGGCACCAACTCTGTTACTAAACATCAGGTATGTATGTTAATTTTAATCTTAAAAGCAAACCAATAAAAAAATAAATATATCTTAATTTCCATTGGCATTGCATGACTGTTTTTTCTTCGCTTTTTGTTTTAGATTATTAGACATATCAACGGCACATGTCACAAATACGCATGTACTCTAGATGATTCCGAACCACTGACTTCACCAGTATGAACAACTGATATCGTAGTGCAGCCAAATATAAATGTATAATTAAAACAAGCAAGCGATGATGCCTACCGTAAAATGATAAGGGCGGCTTATGCGTTGTGCCAAGAGCCTACAATGCCATCTTGGCAATTCAAGACCTTATTGAAAGTGCAAAACCGGAACGGTATAAGAATTATTGAAGGTAATATTGATAATAAATGGAAATAATATATAACATATTAATACTTTTTATTGCAATATTTTCTTAAGATATTTTTGCTTTAATGATTTTATAGTGAAGAAAAACACGAAGAAATCATATTAATATTATTTATACTATTTTGGCTAATATCAACCTCAAAAATTCATAAATGCTGTATTATTGTGAAAATTTTAGGTAATGTTTCATACATTTATAGACTCATTATGATTTCATAATAAACATCTACCTTTCTTAAGAAGTATTTGACATTATTCATTACGTTTGTTACAACAGATTGTTCACGATTTATGAAATAATAAAGATAAAATTTTAACACCCTATAACCAACCCTCCCCTACCCATTATGTAATAAATTTTTTGAAACTAGAAGAACTGATTTAGATATCTAAATTCTATGTTATGTAGGAAAAGACGATTCTCGACCTATGTGTGAATACATGTCAGCAATCACATCTGCAATTCAGGAAAAAATAACTATGATTATGACTAGCTCCAACTTTTTATCTCTCCTTTCTCGTGGCAGCCAAGCTAGGAAAACAGGACCTGACAAAGAGATGGTGTTATTGAGCACAGAAAGAAATTCTATAATTTTATTATGAATGGCTTAGATAGCTTTTATATATCATTTTAAATTTATTTTTATGCAAGACTATATTTGTTTATATTATACCCAAGAATAACTAACTTGATTGGTTGAAACCACCTCTAACATTTCTTTTACATTTAGGTGGACTGGTGTCCAAAAATAGCGATCAGAGTATATAAATTCTATAAAGAAGGAAGGAAAGAAAGCTTATGAGAGAGCTCTTTTTGGATTAGGAAGCTATTCATAATCATCTGATGATGATGATATAATCAAAAGAATAATATACGATTATAGAACTTATTTTATTGTAAATATTAACTCTAGGCAAAAAATAAACTTTTTTAATGGGCTGATAAGTGTGCCCATAGTTTAGATAAGCAAAGAGTGTAATTTTAATAAGGCAGTGATTTTCAAGCTTCTTATTTTTAACAAGACGACAGGTGACGAAACATTGACCTCATGAACACGTCAATCGATTAACAGAGCTCTATTATATTAAAAATGTCTAGGGCTTTTACTCCTAATATGCCAAATGACGTAAATACAAATTGAGATACATATGAAAATAAAGAAAATGATTCAGAGAATTTAGAGATCAGACGTTATATTATATAAAAACATCTTAACGTTAAAGATGTTATTGTTCTTTTAAGTTAATAAATACATTTAATTGTTTAATGTTATTACTACTACTATTATATTAGTATAAATATATTATATTAGTATTAATAATTATTAGTAAACTATTATTGACCTTATCATTCTTATTATCATTAATATTACAAAAAAAAAAATCAGCTTCGTAAAAATTTCAGTAAAAAAAATCTATTAGATATTCTAAGATTAAAACATTAAACATTCTAAAAATTATTAAATCTTCTAACGTATTCCAACATACTTTGTAGCGGCACTGTTGGAAATGTCAGATAGGGGAGGAGTGGATGCAGAATCACTTAAGAAAGAAATTGACAGCATCTTCGAAAACGGTGGCACTATACCGATTAAGGATTACATCACAAAACTAGTTTCCTTTACAACTGATGGTGCAAGCATAAACACTGAAAGAATATTGGGTCTAATACAAAATTTGCGGAAACAAGAGATTGGTTGATGAAAATCCACTGTGTCAATCATAGAGCTTAACTTGCAGTAAAAGATGCATTAATTGGCACTCGATTTAAAGAGATAGACGATTTCTATTTAAGTAATTTAGAGGTGTGGGGCATACAGCACTACACAGTGCCTAAAATGGGTGGAACCAGATTTATCGGCCACTGACGGAATGCCTTAACCACCTTATTAAACTTGTGGCCTGCATTTATCACAGCATATACCAATGTTATAAGTGACCACAAAATAAAAGCTGAGGTGAAAGCAAAAGTTACTGGACTACTGCAAAAATTCAACTTTAAACTTCTGTCTGTCTCGATCTACTTGAGAAAACTGTGTCTGCGTCTAAGGTTTTTGAGGGTTACGGCTCACTTCCTTTTGAAGTCAAATCACAGATCTACATGAAATTGTAAATGAAAACAATCACGACAATTTTGATAGCCACCTTCATATTTATATCAAAAATGAAAACAAGGAAATTATTATTGAAAGTTGCTATAACTCTCCAGGAGATTTGAAAAAAGCCTTGAAAACCGAAATTGTGTCAAACTTACTTTAGCAGCTTTCACGTTTGTTTCGAAGCTAAAACAGCTAAATCAAAAGCTGCACAAAAACTTATAAACTCTATCTACGAGATTCGAGAGTTTTGATAAAAATATTTTTTTACGTATGAATTTATTTGATCCTCAAAATTGGAAAACCTAAAAAGACTATGGGTTAAATAATATAAATAAGTTTGCTAATCATTTTAATAAACTTCCGAAAGAATGTTTCATTGAATTTAGTCGGAAAAGAGGCATGTCAGCTATGGAAAAGTAATCTTAACTACAAACAGAATGAATTTTTAGCGGAATTGATGTTTACGATATCAGGTTCAAATTCTTCTGTGGAAAGGGCTTTCATTGTGCTGACCATGATGCTTACAGATAAAAGAATGAAGACATCACATATACTAATGAATATTAGAATAATGATTAAGATGAACGACCAAAACTGGAGTGAGGCTGAAAGAGATGAAATTAAATAGAGCACTTGAGATTTATCTTTCCATAAAAACGCGGAAACAAAAAACTGATGAAGGTAATTTTACAAGAGCAAATGCATACATCTAGTCAAGTAGCGAAGACGAAAGTCAATCCTCAGACATCGACCATTATTCTGACAGCAAAGAGTCTGATAATGATTTCAATTATTTGTAATATATGCAAATCAATATTCATAAAGTAGTGCATAATTCTTGAATATTTTTTGTTTGTATACATATTTATACTTTTCTTTGCCATTTTTTCATGCAATAAAAAAAATCTTAACATAAATAGTTGAAACCTCTATTTTTGATAAACTTGAACCTTATAAAAATATCTTTTTATATATATACCCTAACCAAGAAACATATTTTCTCTGATCAAAATTTATTACTTTTAAAAATCACAGTGGTCTATTCAAAAACACATCTGCCTTATTTTAAGTCTTTTAAGTAACTTGATTAGAATAGGCGAATGGAATAAAACGTATGTTGGTAAGATTTGGTGTAAAGTTTTATGTCATTACATTTGTTATGATGCAATCAATAACTTCCTCAAGACAGATCAATTCCCACCCAGCAGTTTGCTTGCTAAGTTCACATTATTGGAAGCCTGTATGACAAATTTTTTTTTCTATGCTAGATGTTCCGAGAGCCTAATTTCTAACGGTATGCTGTATAAACATAAACAGGCGTTTTTCAGAACGGGTCGTCCAATTTGTCAATCGGACCGTTTATTTATTTCCTTTTCCATATGTGGATGTTGGTTTGAGCTTTATCTGTGTTTATCAAAGACATATCAGAGGATTAGATACAATCCAATTTTTTTTTAGTTGAAGTAAGTTTTACTAATTGCTTCAAATGTTTTATTTTATACAAATATTAGATGACACGCCTGTTATTGTGATAAATTCTGATCATCTATCATTTATCAATGCATCTATGACTGGAATAACTCTCTTGCCTCTTTTGCAAATGAAATTAAGAATTTTAACTCCAACTCCCTTCTTCTTCAATTCAAAAAAATTGTCATTAATGTCTCGATCTAATATTTGTTTTTAGGACTAATATTCTCTTCTTTTTTTTCCTCTACTTTTATTTTGTCTGGTTATTTTTATTAACACTTAATTTGCATGAACTTCATAGGATATTTTAAAAAAACTATTAATTGGTGTCACTCCTTTTACCAGTTTTTCTGTATGAGTGGCTCCATCAAAATACAACCGCTTTTTTTAAAAATAATTTTATGTTAACACAGTTATGTTATACATTATTATTAATGTAAATCTTATTTTTATTTCTAGAAAACGAAAACCAATCAGTGGGATGATGAATAGAAAAGAAATGCTATTGTATTATGAATATATTTTAATAACAGATCTTTATTACTGTTGTTATTTATTGTCTATTTGACTCAATCCCTCTCTTTGTTGAGTTGTCGAACCATAAACTAAACTCTTGATTAAGCACTCAACAGTAGAATAGTCTAGATTATATTTAAATACAAGTACTTAATTTACACCTTCTACTTTACACTGACTTGGGGCCATCAAATATGTAGTGCATTTAATAAATGCTTATATTACTTAATAAACACTTCAATGATGTCCACTACACTTATAACAGTTACTAAATGGACTTAATATCTTTGTAACTCTCAATTTTACCAAATTCTCACCCGTGATCTCACTCACTTCCACCTGATTACAAACTATTTCACCTATATGTTACTGATCGCACCAAGTTCTAAACATTTTCAATTGATTTCATTAAACTTAAAATATTTGCACCATATGGCCATCAGTACCACCTCTTTTTAAAACACACAATCTATTTCCACCCTTTTACAAATGCCCAGCCAAGTCTATGATATGCTTAAAACCAGTCCCAGTTGTTTCCCCATATACTTATACCAAGCTTCACCCAACAAAATATTTTGGTTAGGTAAAATTTTATGAAAACAACAATGCTTGATAATTTTTTTTAAATTCTAATATTACATTAACTGTTGAACTATGGATGAGTGGTTAGAGTAACAAACTAAAAAAACAGTCAATGGTAACTGGAATTTTATAGTTCAAACATATAAAAAATACTAAAAGCTTTTCTTAATTCCGAGAGCATAAAATAAAGGAAATTATAGAATAGAGGAAAGGTGCATATTTGTCCTTGTGACAATAAACAAGAATTATGGTTGGACATGTCTTGGAAGTTAAGTCATCTCTAGTGAAAAAAGTCAGTAACTTCATCACAGCATTAGTTTGCAAATAAGCCAATCTCAACTTACTTGTTGAATAAGCCTCATCCTTCTGAACTGTTGTTGTAACATTTCGGCTGTCTGAGTCTGCTGAGGTTGATCTAGGGTGCCTCTACTTTTAGTTGAGTATAAACGGTGCGGTTCATCATTGTTTGCATTACGAGTTGAAGAACTACTTTTTGTTGTGAACCCTTGATTGTTTAAAAAAGCAGAATCATCTAAAAACACCAAATATTTATATAAAAGAAATATTAGCATCACTACTTATGCAGACATATGAACACTGTACTTGCCAATTTTGTAAACATCAACAAAATAATCAGGTCATTTTATACAGAAACCTTCAAGTTCACTCTTTAACAATCGGCTGTTCTTGAATGCCCAATGGTTTTTAGAAGAAATGAAAATTTTATTATTTTCAAATAAACACTTTTGTTATAGGTTTAAAAACAATATAACGTCATAAAATATATTCCAAAAATAATTTTATCAAGTAAAATAAAAAATCTTATCAGTTATCTTTCTTGAGAAACTTAATTGGTGCAATGAATACAGCTTGATTTTGATTTAGTAAATGGCAAAACGCTTACAAATTTTACACATTTACGTTCAATTTCATGATGTCAGCATTCGGTCATTTCTATAAACACCGCTCATGTTAATTCATAGGATATTTTTTAGTTTGCTACCTTGAATAACTACTTTTCTCCAATATTTACACATGAAGAACCAAATAAACATTATTATCTTCCCAATGTGCTACCATAATATATTTAAATTTCTCATACAAAACGATTTATCTTATTTCAATTTTTTCATTTTAAGTTCAATTGTTAAATCTTTGCGATATTTACGAAAAGTGTCAATGGTATTATTAAATCTTCTTAAGAGAAGTTTTGAAAATTCAAGTATGAGTACAAATTATCAGCGTGAAGGTGGTAAACTTTGTATCGGTCCATCAGCAACTTAACTACTTTTGTTGAAACATAATTGTACCCTAAATATCTGTCAGCTTTGACCCAGTATATAAACTGATTTCAAAAAATATCCACCTGGGGACCCACACAAAGTGTAATCTTTAATGTCAAATCTAACTCTTTTACTATGTATAAATTTATACGTAGGGTAACCTTTTCAAAGCATAAGTGATTTGTCAACTGAAATTTTCTGACCAGGAGTGTAGTACTTCATGTACTTTAACAGTTTTACAGTCCCATAGTTTGGATCTTACTAGCTGGTGAATATGATGTTGGCAAGGTTGAGTTATGAAAAAAATGTATAAACTTCTGTAAGTCTGAAACAGTTGTACGATAAAACCTTTTTTAGAGTAGATGTTTCAAATAGAGGATTTATGGTATAATAAAAAATAATTAAAAAGACAGTGGATCCTCACAAGTAGCAATTGAGTAACAGCCGAGTATTTGAGTAAAAGAAAAGCTTGCTTTATTAACTGGAGAATCAGTACTCCATTCTGGGATAAATCCTTGACTGTTTCTATGTCTTCCATATCATTTCTATCAGACTCTGACTGAATCATTTCATCTTCTGTCTCAGGATCACCATCATCTGTCAAAGCCATTCTTAGCCAGTTGAGATAATTCACCTTAGCAATCAAACATAAATTCTTATAACTCTGGCTCAGTTTAAAATATTATGATAAAATCAAACCACAAGCAACCAGATGTAATATTACGTCAGAAGCACAACAAAAAAAGATGTAATACACATGAACATAATATTAAATTAGGGACATTTTCAGCCCATATGCTGTTTGACGTGATATTACATTGACACGATGTTTCTTTATGGACTGTTAAAGGGGTAAATGATAATTTTGTTTCAAATAACTTCAAGTACAGTGAAATACTTGACCCTAAATTTAAATATTTTAATGCCTTATTTCTGAAAAATTTCTAAAAATTTTGTATTCTATAAGATGAGTCCTATAAAAAATACATTTTCAAAATGCAGTTATAAAGAAGTTTTGAATGATTGTTTATGATTAAGAAAATAAAATGAATTAATTTTTAACAAAAAATTTTTTTCAAATAGAAAATCCATAATGTCAGAAAAGTTACAACATATTATGCATAGAAACTTTTGTGACACAAGAACTCGAGTTCTCTTTTATAAAATCAAAAGCACTTTTGTAGGGTTATAAAACATAACATCAGGCTTAGGTTAACAATGGATTTAGAAAATATATACAAACTTCTAGACATATGACTCTTTTCTTCAAACAATACCTATTTTTCAGTCACAATTATGTGAATTGACTGAAAATTGTGAAGTAAACTATGTTTTTTTTTTTTTGCAAAATCTATCTGTTAACCAAAACATTAAGGCCTTGTGGATACACCATGAAAATTTGACCTTAAAAGCTTTACCCAATCTTAAAATATCAAACACATTTCTAAAATTCAAACTTCAGAAAAAAGTAAAATAAAATCCAGTTTTTTTCACTTCATCGCTTAACTTTCACTTCATACGCTTCATCCAAAAATTATCAATATGCTCTCCCACTTCTTCTTAGACCTTTTAACCCAAAATATTTTATCGCCTCAAGAATACTTTTTCGACCATCATTGTAATGTAATACTGCAGAAGAACATGCAACTATTCCTAATGTTTCTTTGCTTATAAGCGTCGATTTTGGCACTCTTGAGCATATCAGAGAATTTAATGCTTCATTAGCATTTTTCCATAAAGACATTTCTCTAAGAACTTTTCTGCATGTAAACTGGAAAATATCAGAAAGTATCAGATTCTTAATCCAAACTGGAATGGAGTTAGATGGCTTGTATTGTTTGTCTTTAGTGCAGTATTTACACCAACTTCCAGTATTGCAAGGACAAAATTTGTGGCATTTGTACAGGTCAAAAATCTTTGTAAAGTGGAAAATGAGTGCCTATTTCATTTTATACAATTCATTAACATTCTGATGGCTAAAATCTAACTGTGATGTCATCACAGGGCTTGTTTTAAACTATACCCCAAAACTTGAAACACTTATAACTGGAGATGAAATAAAAAGTCTTCTCCATTATATAAACACTTTTTAAATAAAACCCGACATGTCGAAGTACTTTGGAATAACTTTAATTAAGCTGATGTCACCCTCTCCCAAATATTCTTATGTTTACATTTGGGTATCGACAGATTGAAAATTTCAACAGCACCAACTGACTACATTGACTATCTGGCCAAGCAGATAAAGCATTTGTCTCTAGATCCTAGAGCTGTGGGTTCGAAACCATGAAAATCGAAAATCTATGTACACTAGAACCAAACCTATGGGCCCTTTTATAATAAATTAGTTTGAAAACTATTTGTTGGTACCACGTTAAAAACTTCAAATATTGTTGTAACTTTACTTTAATTTATTGCACCTGATGACTTTTTGTCGTTGATTTGCCAGTAGTGATCAAGCAACCAATTTTAATATCCAGGTGTATTCATTTTGCTTTCCTACATTTTACAGACATAACAATGCCTTTACTTCACCTCAGTGACAAGGCATTTTTCACTTGATATGGCTGTGGTGACATGTAAAGAAGAGTATCCTCTCTTATGCCATTAATCATCAATTGAAACATGATTACATGGTGTGCCACTTACAATATCGATACTCGTAACCACTGGAGCATCAGTCTTCATACTACACTCTGCTGTATTTTTGTAGACAGTTATGATTTCTTTGCTCAGATGATAAAAAGCAGTTCTAGACAAATGTTTGGTGAGAATTGCTGCCAATCCATATCCTATTTCGCAAATCCAATCCAATCCAATGACAGCACGAACATTTTTTTATCTGAAGGGAGGTATAAAATGGTTTTGTCCAATCACATCTAGAACATTTAATAGTTAAGCAGTCAGCAAAACCTTTTCATTTTGAGTTTTCAACAAAAATATTTATGTCGCTAGACAATTTGGACACACTAGCTATAATCAAATATTTTCCATAACTGAAAAATGCATAAGCAGGAAAAGTCACTACTAGTAGGTGTACTACAATAGACATTAGTTTTGCCATTTTTAGTATAGGAAGAAAGTTTCATTTGAACAACTGGAAGAGTCGGTAGAACTTGAAGAACCAACTAGATCACAACAAACCTTCTTTGAAATAACAATATTTGACTTTCTCCTTTTCCTACAAGTGAAATTTTTCTTGTGACTGTCACTGTTAGTGAAAGTTTTAATATTTTTGCTATTATTATTCAGCATTTATAAAAACAAAAATTTAAACATATATAATCTTGTGAAAACAAAATTTATCCCATAAACCTCAAGCTGAAACAACGTTTACTAAAAGCTGCCAGCTTGCTTTCTCAGCACAACAACTCATAATATTGTTTGTGCTTTTGAATTAAATATTTTAGATCAGGAAACAGTAAGAGAATAAAGTGGAGATACATTAAAAAAATAAAATGTGGTAAAATATAGCTTTTTTAGGGGAGATTTGGTCTTAAGCTGTTTGAAAGTGCAAAAAAGGCATTAAAAAGTAAATTTTCAACTTAGCTCTTTTGGAATGATAAAGTAGACATATATTTTTTATCATCTTTTATAGGACCTGAATTCCGTATTCCTAAATCTCTAGAATTTCTATTATTAAGCACAATTACAAAATTTCACAAAGTTTTGATCTTTATATCGGTGAAACATAAATTTTCATACATTTTCAAAAAGAAAACTAACACTTCTTTCTTAATATAGGCAAAAACTAACTTCTGCTTAACAGGAGCACAAATTTATAGAAAATATTAACTGTTTTTGATTCATTCACTAAAATAAATATTTTTGTAATAGAAAAGAAGATAAATTTTCCTGATTCCCCCAAATTACAGCTTATCGTTATTAAGTTTATTATTAAGACCTATGCAAAAACCAATAAATACAGGTATGAAAGCATGGCGAGCTTGTTGGTAAAAATGGTATATGGTAATTGTTGATAGAAGAAAACTGTAACAGAATTCAACAAACAACAACCTTTATGCTACCAGTGATTAATATAAATAAAGGAATAGAAATTGAAATAAATTCTCTGTAGACAGTATCGAAATTAATTTTGATTTTGTTTTGATCTATTGGAAGAATAGATTATAAACAAAAAAAAAAAATTTGATAAGATCTATGACAAAATGGTATACACATATCGTATACATATAGTGAATTAAAAAATATTGTTTTTAAAATATATATATAAAGTAAGTTTATTAATATATAAATTTATTAATATATAATATTGTTTATAAAATTTATTCCAATTTAAAATAAATTTAAATTTAACTTACCGCTTTTGTTTAAAGACACAAAATTAAATATTAAAACAGATGTTTAAGATCACTGTTCAAATATTATTAATAAAGAAATGGCAAAAAAAAATCCTTCTTTCCTACAGAGAATTTTTCGCAATAATGCCAAATGAGCAAAAATTTTAAGTCTTAAATTTGAAAATTAAACCAAACCTTATCATTCCATAACCTTTAACTACTCAAATATTTTAAATTTTTAATCAGCTGTGATTGACATTTCTTAATTCAGCATTATTTTGTTCCACAAAATATTTTCCCATGAATAGACTACTGAAACCTTAAATAAACCCACTTAATTTAGGAGAGCATTTCTATTTTTATTTATATTTGACCAGAATTATAATTATCATACCTTCATTACTATAAAGTTTATCCTGCATACAATGTGACATTGGCTCTGTCCCATTACCATGTGATACTGACACCGTACCATTGGAACTAACATGCATAAATTGACAAGCATCACCATAGAAACAATAACCGTTATTCATAAAATAACGACACTTCACTGATGTTAAACGACCATGGCCCTGCTGATGATATTGCTGTGGTGATGCAATATCACTAATGCTGCCATCACTAAACATATAGTTGCTATCACTTGAATAGCTCTCCATAGTGGAAGAATAGTTTGAAAATCAAAATTCAATCAACCCATTGAAGTATCTTTATATAGTGTAAAATTTGCTTTGATTTAACTTCTTTATTGATAACATCGTTTTTTAGTTAGAACTTTACCGTTACCAATGGTTAATTTATATATCTAAAAATTAGCAAACATAGAATTTAAAATTTGAAAGTTAAATAATATTTTTATGCAATACTTGCTATAAGCAGTATATATAGCTTTAGGTTTAGCCAATCAAAACAAAAAAAAAATTAAATCATGGTTACCTATTAGCTAACCATGTCCTGCCCAAGACTCATGGTGATAAACTTCAAAATCTGGACATTTTTTTGATAACATCCAAAATTATATAACTTTTTATTACAACTGATATGCAAAATAATAATTTTCCATAACAGAGCTAAGTTCTTTTTTGATTTTAAAAATCTATTTCTAGCATGTCGCTTTCAAAATCGTTGCAATTATGATGTCAGCAAAAGAAAACAATTGTTTTTTCTAAAACATGGGGAGAACGGATGTAATAGATGAAGTTGAAATTTTACAATAGATATTAGAAACTACTACGGGCACAATATCAGCTTTTAAATTTTTTCATAAGGAGGGAGAGTGGAGTGGTAATTTTTAAACATGAAATTTAGACCAAAAATTTAAAATACACTGATAGGATAGAGCTAAAACAATTAAACAACAAGCTATTGGTTGATTTGATAAAAAAATGGGTGAAGTTCAAATGGTGAAATGGTAAATTGCAGCTCAGTACACCAGTACTGAGCTGCAACTGAGTGCTGAATTTTTCAGTCTTCGGCTTGTCTGCCAGAGCCGAAATATTTTAGATCAAATATTAACACTATACTTCAAAACGATATTTTAATCAACCATGAAAATTTTCTTACTATAGGGTTAACCCGTACTCATATTATTCAGCAAAAATATCAACCATTGTATCCCAACATGACTTTAAATATCAGTTGACGTTAAAGTTGTATTTGCAACTATTGTAACAATAGCAATTTGGTATAATTGTAAATCACTGTTATGCTATAATTGTATTTGCAACTATTTCTAACAATAGCAATGGACAACAAAAAATTGAACTAATTGAACTAAAAATTATATATTTCTTATTTTATTATTATATGCTTGTTTTTTTTGCATCACTTTGATGTTGACATGAATTATATTTTTGCTTGTCTAAAACCGACAACAAAATAATATTTTTAAATTTATTGACCAAAGTTTTCTTAAATGCTTGTCTGACCAAACCAGTGAGCGCTTCTGAAAATATAGCTTAAGGTTATTTTTTAAATACATAAAAATATAAAATAAAAAAAATATGGGTTAGTATATTATACATCAAAATATAAAGTATATGAAAACAACAAAGGGATTTTATTGATGTTTTTGTGGTTTTAACAGAACTGGTAGTTCATGGATAATAACAAAGGTTAAATTGAAGTAAAGTTAGTGCTGCCAAGAAAAAAAATATAAATCGTAAACAAAATAAAATTTTAATTCATTTTGCAGTATTTAATATTCTATAATAATCAGTACAAGAAGTTGGAGATTAAGGCAGCCTTTACATGATATGAACCAAAACCGGTTTGAGATTTCAAACCACAAATTGAGTTAAATTCGGTGTACAGTTTGAGTACACAAAGCATTTACATGAATTGAGTTAAAAAAAGCTCAAACCGGTTTGGATTCTAATTCGGGTATCTGATCTGGATTGAAATTTCAAAAGCGAATTGAGATTACTAGAGGTATCGTGTAAACACGAACTAAATTTCAATTTGCCTGTATTTTCATGTTTTAATAGTTTTTTTTTTTAAACAATGCAATAAAATTGTCTGGTATATATTTGATTTAAATTTTTTTTGGTACAAATGAAAGAAGCAACAAAAACTAAATGCTGAGAAATAACGTGAGTGCAATTAAAAAATTATTTAGTCATTTATTTTGTTATTATTAATCATATTTTTTTAGCTTTTAGAATTATAATTTAAGATTATTGTTCTCTTTTGGAGGCTACGCTTAAATAAAATATGCAACCACTATGCTAGCAATACCATAAGAAAAGTTAAAAGCAAGTAAGTATATGATTTGGGTGCACAAAAAACTTAGTTATAAAAATAATAAACTTAGTTATAAAAATAATAATACGTTTTTATTTTCATCTATTTCTACAGAGACTTCTTATCAATCGATTGTTTCACCATCTTGTACACAAACACATCGTAACTGCATACCTTACTTGCCTGATAGCCGCCTCCTCTAGCTAAAAAAAAAGTCTGTCTGATCATAAATAAATTTATTATTCCTAAATCTCTAGAATTTCTATTATTAAGCACAATTACAAAATTTCACAAAGTTTTGATCTTTATATCGGTGAAACATAAATTTTCATACATTTTCAAAAAGAAAACTAACACTTCTTTCTTAATATAGGCAAAAACTAACTTCTGCTTAACAGGAGCACAAATTTATAGAAAATATTAACTGTTTTTGATTCATTCACTAAAATAAATATTTTTGTAATAGAAAAGAAGATAAATTTTCCTGATTCCCCCAAATTACAGCTTATCGTTATTAAGTTTATTATTAAGACCTATGCAAAAACCAATAAATACAGGTATGAAAGCATGGCGAGCTTGTTGGTAAAAATGGTATATGGTAATTGTTGATAGAAGAAAACTGTAACAGAATTCAACAAACAACAACCTTTATGCTACCAGTGATTAATATAAATAAAGGAATAGAAATTGAAATAAATTCTCTGTAGACAGTATCGAAATTAATTTTGATTTTGTTTTGATCTATTGGAAGAATAGATTATAAACAAAAAAAAAAAATTTGATAAGATCTATGACAAAATGGTATACACATATCGTATACATATAGTGAATTAAAAAATATTGTTTTTAAAATATATATATAAAGTAAGTTTATTAATATATAAATTTATTAATATATAATATTGTTTATAAAATTTATTCCAATTTAAAATAAATTTAAATTTAACTTACCGCTTTTGTTTAAAGACACAAAATTAAATATTAAAACAGATGTTTAAGATCACTGTTCAAATATTATTAATAAAGAAATGGCAAAAAAAAATCCTTCTTTCCTACAGAGAATTTTTCGCAATAATGCCAAATGAGCAAAAATTTTAAGTCTTAAATTTGAAAATTAAACCAAACCTTATCATTCCATAACCTTTAACTACTCAAATATTTTAAATTTTTAATCAGCTGTGATTGACATTTCTTAATTCAGCATTATTTTGTTCCACAAAATATTTTCCCATGAATAGACTACTGAAACCTTAAATAAACCCACTTAATTTAGGAGAGCATTTCTATTTTTATTTATATTTGACCAGAATTATAATTATCATACCTTCATTACTATAAAGTTTATCCTGCATACAATGTGACATTGGCTCTGTCCCATTACCATGTGATACTGACACCGTACCATTGGAACTAACATGCATAAATTGACAAGCATCACCATAGAAACAATAACCGTTATTCATAAAATAACGACACTTCACTGATGTTAAACGACCATGGCCCTGCTGATGATATTGCTGTGGTGATGCAATATCACTAATGCTGCCATCACTAAACATATAGTTGCTATCACTTGAATAGCTCTCCATAGTGGAAGAATAGTTTGAAAATCAAAATTCAATCAACCCATTGAAGTATCTTTATATAGTGTAAAATTTGCTTTGATTTAACTTCTTTATTGATAACATCGTTTTTTAGTTAGAACTTTACCGTTACCAATGGTTAATTTATATATCTAAAAATTAGCAAACATAGAATTTAAAATTTGAAAGTTAAATAATATTTTTATGCAATACTTGCTATAAGCAGTATATATAGCTTTAGGTTTAGCCAATCAAAACAAAAAAAAAATTAAATCATGGTTACCTATTAGCTAACCATGTCCTGCCCAAGACTCATGGTGATAAACTTCAAAATCTGGACATTTTTTTGATAACATCCAAAATTATATAACTTTTTATTACAACTGATATGCAAAATAATAATTTTCCATAACAGAGCTAAGTTCTTTTTTGATTTTAAAAATCTATTTCTAGCATGTCGCTTTCAAAATCGTTGCAATTATGATGTCAGCAAAAGAAAACAATTGTTTTTTCTAAAACATGGGGAGAACGGATGTAATAGATGAAGTTGAAATTTTACAATAGATATTAGAAACTACTACGGGCACAATATCAGCTTTTAAATTTTTTCATAAGGAGGGAGAGTGGAGTGGTAATTTTTAAACATGAAATTTAGACCAAAAATTTAAAATACACTGATAGGATAGAGCTAAAACAATTAAACAACAAGCTATTGGTTGATTTGATAAAAAAATGGGTGAAGTTCAAATGGTGAAATGGTAAATTGCAGCTCAGTACACCAGTACTGAGCTGCAACTGAGTGCTGAATTTTTCAGTCTTCGGCTTGTCTGCCAGAGCCGAAATATTTTAGATCAAATATTAACACTATACTTCAAAACGATATTTTAATCAACCATGAAAATTTTCTTACTATAGGGTTAACCCGTACTCATATTATTCAGCAAAAATATCAACCATTGTATCCCAACATGACTTTAAATATCAGTTGACGTTAAAGTTGTATTTGCAACTATTGTAACAATAGCAATTTGGTATAATTGTAAATCACTGTTATGCTATAATTGTATTTGCAACTATTTCTAACAATAGCAATGGACAACAAAAAATTGAACTAATTGAACTAAAAATTATATATTTCTTATTTTATTATTATATGCTTGTTTTTTTTGCATCACTTTGATGTTGACATGAATTATATTTTTGCTTGTCTAAAACCGACAACAAAATAATATTTTTAAATTTATTGACCAAAGTTTTCTTAAATGCTTGTCTGACCAAACCAGTGAGCGCTTCTGAAAATATAGCTTAAGGTTATTTTTTAAATACATAAAAATATAAAATAAAAAAAATATGGGTTAGTATATTATACATCAAAATATAAAGTATATGAAAACAACAAAGGGATTTTATTGATGTTTTTGTGGTTTTAACAGAACTGGTAGTTCATGGATAATAACAAAGGTTAAATTGAAGTAAAGTTAGTGCTGCCAAGAAAAAAAATATAAATCGTAAACAAAATAAAATTTTAATTCATTTTGCAGTATTTAATATTCTATAATAATCAGTACAAGAAGTTGGAGATTAAGGCAGCCTTTACATGATATGAACCAAAACCGGTTTGAGATTTCAAACCACAAATTGAGTTAAATTCGGTGTACAGTTTGAGTACACAAAGCATTTACATGAATTGAGTTAAAAAAAGCTCAAACCGGTTTGGATTCTAATTCGGGTATCTGATCTGGATTGAAATTTCAAAAGCGAATTGAGATTACTAGAGGTATCGTGTAAACACGAACTAAATTTCAATTTGCCTGTATTTTCATGTTTTAATAGTTTTTTTTTTTAAACAATGCAATAAAATTGTCTGGTATATATTTGATTTAAATTTTTTTTGGTACAAATGAAAGAAGCAACAAAAACTAAATGCTGAGAAATAACGTGAGTGCAATTAAAAAATTATTTAGTCATTTATTTTGTTATTATTAATCATATTTTTTTAGCTTTTAGAATTATAATTTAAGATTATTGTTCTCTTTTGGAGGCTACGCTTAAATAAAATATGCAACCACTATGCTAGCAATACCATAAGAAAAGTTAAAAGCAAGTAAGTATATGATTTGGGTGCACAAAAAACTTAGTTATAAAAATAATAAACTTAGTTATAAAAATAATAATACGTTTTTATTTTCATCTATTTCTACAGAGACTTCTTATCAATCGATTGTTTCACCATCTTGTACACAAACACATCGTAACTGCATACCTTACTTGCCTGATAGCCGCCTCCTCTAGCTAAAAAAAAAGTCTGTCTGATCATAAATGTCAATGACATCCGTCCAGTACAAAAATAAAGACCATCAAAAAGAACAACAAAAAAAAACTGTTATTGAAAAGAAGTCAAAGGCATCAAAAGTCGAATGCAATGATACCAAACGATGGAAATAGAAAGATAATATGACCATTAACCTTTTGCACCCTCTGATATGTGGAGTGGAATGGTTACAAAAAATTCGATACTGGGACATGATCAGAAAATGGGTGGTTAGCTAAAGAGAATTTTGACATTTAAAAGATATTTGGGGAGGATCTCCATCATTGAAATGGATACCAAAGGGTTGCCATCTATATCAATAGAACTATAAGATTCAATAATTGGAGCTTATGAATCAAATAATGAATTGGATGACAATTCACTCTTAAAGATGAAACACCACAGGAATTGGTAGAACCAAAAGAGATAACAAAATGGACCATATAACCAAAAAGAATCATTCAAAATTAACCCTGGTCTTTTAAATAGTCTTTCGTTTAATCTAGAAACAAGATCATTAAATGAATGTACATCTATTCTTAAATGCATACACCATTCTCGATTCAACAAATCTCCACTGGACAGATTCTTCCACCACAAGTCAGTCCTACCGGGATTCTTCCAGTGACGTCTCTTCTTACTCTCTATTCTATAAATAAAAATTTCAACATTGATAGCTTTCAAAACTAAACTTAATTCTGAAATTCGGTATTTATATCATCATTATCAAATAGTAGGAGAAAGATTTATGATATTTCAGACTATACGGTATACGGAGTTGTGAAAAAAGGATGAAAACAGCAATGCTAATGATGGGAGGCCAAACACAGCATGTGGTATATGACACATTGTATATATTACCCTAAATATGAAACTCTAAGGTACAACTTACTTTATTTTTTGTCATTTTCTTATGATAAAATTGTTTTTTTTTTTCAAGTTTTGCATTTGTTATTATAATATATTCGCAAACAATTTTAACTGAATATTAAATAAATTCACTGCAGACGTTATCATAGCAGCAATGAAAAGAATAGCTACATTTGTTATTTATACATTTGATTATATTTTGTTATGAAATTATGAATGAAATTATAACTCAAAAAAATAGTGTGCATGAAGTCGCACTCAGCAAAAAAAAACCAATATGTTGTACGATCGTACGCTCATATGCCTATTTTTAAGTCGTGAATACATTCACGCTTGCAACTTAAAGAGTTTATATAAGTTTGAAAAAGTTTTTCAAGCTTGCAACAACCTGATATCTTTCAAAAAAACATTTTTCATTTACTTTCTAAGAAATACACTGATAAAAAACATTAGAATTCCTATGCTTTTTTTATGGAAACCATTTTTGAAATTAATTAACTATCATATAATCTTTTTTTCATCAGTAATAAACTTATCATGAAAAATTAAGTCTTTTCAACTTTGTTATAGGACAGAGTCCAACGTTGAAACAATTGTTTTAAAAATATAACAAGTGAAAGTGAATACAAAATTAACTTTTCATGGCCTTATTTTAGAAATTTTCAGTAAAAAGCATTTTTTAAGAAAAACAAAAAAAATGTTTAACTTTTCTTTATTGTAATAATACTGTATGTAATATAATATAATATGTAATATTGTAATATATATTATTGTATAATATGCACTGGAACTACATACTGACTCATATTTTTACATAGAACATTAATAGAAACCTACTAGTCATTATTGCTCTCATGATAATATAGCAATTAAAAGCAATTGACCATTAATCTCATTAGAAAACTTAATACAATTACAGAAGATATGCATGACTGTTTTATATCTCTAGAGAATATACTTATGGTATTTAAACTCTCATTTTTTGCAATTATGTCCAGTTTACAATTAATTTAGCTAATAAAGAAGCTTTTAACTCATAAACTAGTGTAAACTATCTCAACAAAGTATATTACATGGTACCAGAAGTTTTGACAAAGTTTGCATTAGTTAAAAAGGGAGAAAATATATATAAAGAAACAAAAGGGAAAATTTACTACCAAGGCCAAAAGAAATGAATTTCAACTCAAGCAATCTAGCTGCTGAATTGAATAAACAGCAACAAACATACCTTGAAGTCATGATGACTGGTAGAAATGAAGAACAAGAGTATAGTGTTATCCTATTTTGATTGGAAGCCAAGGCAGAGAAATCTTCAACACAATTTCGTGGGAGAAGAAGGTAGATGTCACAGGAACAGTCACAGATCACATCAGCATATCAAAGTTCATAGAGAAGCTGGAAAAACATAGTCATAGAGAGAAAATTCTTTTTGAAGAACCAACAAAAAACAAACATTTCAAAGAGTTCTTAATACATCTACCACATGTGAATTCAAAGATCTTACAGTCTAATTCTGTACAAAATAGTTGAAGCAATCAAATCAATATGATAAAAAAAAAAAGCAATTTAAACAACCGAAAAAAAAAACATCCACAGGAAAATTTGAAAAGTCAAGGTGATGACAAAAAACAACTTAAATGAAAAAGAAATTCAACAGGCAATTTCTGTGGAAGACAACACAAACCAAGGCAATGACCTGCATATGGTCAAGAATGAAAAAAATGTAAAACGATTGGTCATTGGACAACTTCTTGCAAGTCAATGAATATACATGAAATATTCAAATCCAATCAAAACAACAATCAGTTAGCAATAAAAAGTACTGACTCACAACAGACTACAACAAAGCTGTATATATCTTTAGGTAGCAGGATAAATTATTAATTCAATGTATTTCCAATGTTACCTATGACTATGTATTTTAACGTGGGGCCAACAAATAGCTTCAAACTATTTCAGAAGGACCCACAAGCTTGGTTCTGGTATACTACTTTGAGCTTACAGTAAAGAAAATCATTTACCTCTTAGACTAATAAGAGTGTTGTTTGACTCAAACACGTACTTCCATGACAGAAACCAGAAGTCTTAACTGCTTGGCCAGAGACACAACCATTAACTAATTCCAAACAACTATTAACATTATGACGTTTGGCGCTTCATAGAAACATTGAAATGAAGGGCTTTTTGATTGAATAGTTGATTTTCCTTGTTTTTTGTGGGCAGAAAGAGATCTGAACAAAAAAATCAACATGGTCAATAGTCATTCACAAACCCGGATCTGACCCCTAATCCATAGAGTCTTGCTAAATTGATCTGTTGTCTGTCAATCACATTGTCATGGTTCAGTTATATGGGAAGTATTTGTTGTGACAAGTGTGGCTTTATTTTGTTTCTGCTGGCATGTTGCTTTATTTATTTATTTATTGCCATTAATGTAGATAAAGTTAAAATCCTTTGTTTATTTTAAACTTTACAGTTAGAAAACGAAATATAACAAGCTAAGTCAACCGATATAAAATGATTTCAATTTTGAATTTCTAGGAAAATCAAAAAAAGTGAGAAATGGCATTGCATTATTAGACACTCTATACCTACTCATTCTATACCTGCTTCAATACTACTAATTTTAAACATCAGCTTCTGAGTTAGCAGCTCAATATCTGCTTGCGTTCATCACTACATCCAGCTCCTTAAATTGAAAACAAACCAATCTTCACCTTTTTCGTTATCATTTAGATAAAGAAAAACATTCTTCTACTTATTTGTGCAATTATTATAGAATAAATTATGTAACTAGACTGGACATAAATGTTCGTTCCAAAATTTCCGACATGGAAAAGTACATGAGCTGAAGGCCTGAAGAGGAGCGTTTTGGCTCCGGCGAGGAGATAAATGATAATGTTTTTCAATCCCCATTATATATCTAGTTTACGGAATGGAGTGTAAAAGATCTCAAATTTCACATTATCGGGCTACATTTTTTACCCCTACTACTAATCTTTTAAAAATCCTGCATCATAAAATCATAAAAATGTCTTATAATTTTACCTTGTAAATCGAGATTTACATCATTAAAAATATCTAATTCTTAGAGTAAACGATATAAGATATAAGATAAAATTGGGTTTTAAAAAAAATTTTTTTGTATTTAAATGTATTTAAAATGGCAGATTTTAGCAAAAAATAACCAATTTTTGAAGATTTTTCTACAATGTAACAATAAAAACCATGTCGCTATTATATTTTTAAAATAGCTACATTTGTTATTTATACATTTGATTATATTTTGTTATGAAATTATGAATGAAATTATAACTCAAAAAAATAGTGTGCATGAAGTCGCACTCAGCAAAAAAAAACCAATATGTTGTACGATCGTACGCTCATATGCCTATTTTTAAGTCGTGAATACATTCACGCTTGCAACTTAAAGAGTTTATATAAGTTTGAAAAAGTTTTTCAAGCTTGCAACAACCTGATATCTTTCAAAAAAACATTTTTCATTTACTTTCTAAGAAATACACTGATAAAAAACATTAGAATTCCTATGCTTTTTTTATGGAAACCATTTTTGAAATTAATTAACTATCATATAATCTTTTTTTCATCAGTAATAAACTTATCATGAAAAATTAAGTCTTTTCAACTTTGTTATAGGACAGAGTCCAACGTTGAAACAATTGTTTTAAAAATATAACAAGTGAAAGTGAATACAAAATTAACTTTTCATGGCCTTATTTTAGAAATTTTCAGTAAAAAGCATTTTTTAAGAAAAACAAAAAAAATGTTTAACTTTTCTTTATTGTAATAATACTGTATGTAATATAATATAATATGTAATATTGTAATATATATTATTGTATAATATGCACTGGAACTACATACTGACTCATATTTTTACATAGAACATTAATAGAAACCTACTAGTCATTATTGCTCTCATGATAATATAGCAATTAAAAGCAATTGACCATTAATCTCATTAGAAAACTTAATACAATTACAGAAGATATGCATGACTGTTTTATATCTCTAGAGAATATACTTATGGTATTTAAACTCTCATTTTTTGCAATTATGTCCAGTTTACAATTAATTTAGCTAATAAAGAAGCTTTTAACTCATAAACTAGTGTAAACTATCTCAACAAAGTATATTACATGGTACCAGAAGTTTTGACAAAGTTTGCATTAGTTAAAAAGGGAGAAAATATATATAAAGAAACAAAAGGGAAAATTTACTACCAAGGCCAAAAGAAATGAATTTCAACTCAAGCAATCTAGCTGCTGAATTGAATAAACAGCAACAAACATACCTTGAAGTCATGATGACTGGTAGAAATGAAGAACAAGAGTATAGTGTTATCCTATTTTGATTGGAAGCCAAGGCAGAGAAATCTTCAACACAATTTCGTGGGAGAAGAAGGTAGATGTCACAGGAACAGTCACAGATCACATCAGCATATCAAAGTTCATAGAGAAGCTGGAAAAACATAGTCATAGAGAGAAAATTCTTTTTGAAGAACCAACAAAAAACAAACATTTCAAAGAGTTCTTAATACATCTACCACATGTGAATTCAAAGATCTTACAGTCTAATTCTGTACAAAATAGTTGAAGCAATCAAATCAATATGATAAAAAAAAAAAGCAATTTAAACAACCGAAAAAAAAAACATCCACAGGAAAATTTGAAAAGTCAAGGTGATGACAAAAAACAACTTAAATGAAAAAGAAATTCAACAGGCAATTTCTGTGGAAGACAACACAAACCAAGGCAATGACCTGCATATGGTCAAGAATGAAAAAAATGTAAAACGATTGGTCATTGGACAACTTCTTGCAAGTCAATGAATATACATGAAATATTCAAATCCAATCAAAACAACAATCAGTTAGCAATAAAAAGTACTGACTCACAACAGACTACAACAAAGCTGTATATATCTTTAGGTAGCAGGATAAATTATTAATTCAATGTATTTCCAATGTTACCTATGACTATGTATTTTAACGTGGGGCCAACAAATAGCTTCAAACTATTTCAGAAGGACCCACAAGCTTGGTTCTGGTATACTACTTTGAGCTTACAGTAAAGAAAATCATTTACCTCTTAGACTAATAAGAGTGTTGTTTGACTCAAACACGTACTTCCATGACAGAAACCAGAAGTCTTAACTGCTTGGCCAGAGACACAACCATTAACTAATTCCAAACAACTATTAACATTATGACGTTTGGCGCTTCATAGAAACATTGAAATGAAGGGCTTTTTGATTGAATAGTTGATTTTCCTTGTTTTTTGTGGGCAGAAAGAGATCTGAACAAAAAAATCAACATGGTCAATAGTCATTCACAAACCCGGATCTGACCCCTAATCCATAGAGTCTTGCTAAATTGATCTGTTGTCTGTCAATCACATTGTCATGGTTCAGTTATATGGGAAGTATTTGTTGTGACAAGTGTGGCTTTATTTTGTTTCTGCTGGCATGTTGCTTTATTTATTTATTTATTGCCATTAATGTAGATAAAGTTAAAATCCTTTGTTTATTTTAAACTTTACAGTTAGAAAACGAAATATAACAAGCTAAGTCAACCGATATAAAATGATTTCAATTTTGAATTTCTAGGAAAATCAAAAAAAGTGAGAAATGGCATTGCATTATTAGACACTCTATACCTACTCATTCTATACCTGCTTCAATACTACTAATTTTAAACATCAGCTTCTGAGTTAGCAGCTCAATATCTGCTTGCGTTCATCACTACATCCAGCTCCTTAAATTGAAAACAAACCAATCTTCACCTTTTTCGTTATCATTTAGATAAAGAAAAACATTCTTCTACTTATTTGTGCAATTATTATAGAATAAATTATGTAACTAGACTGGACATAAATGTTCGTTCCAAAATTTCCGACATGGAAAAGTACATGAGCTGAAGGCCTGAAGAGGAGCGTTTTGGCTCCGGCGAGGAGATAAATGATAATGTTTTTCAATCCCCATTATATATCTAGTTTACGGAATGGAGTGTAAAAGATCTCAAATTTCACATTATCGGGCTACATTTTTTACCCCTACTACTAATCTTTTAAAAATCCTGCATCATAAAATCATAAAAATGTCTTATAATTTTACCTTGTAAATCGAGATTTACATCATTAAAAATATCTAATTCTTAGAGTAAACGATATAAGATATAAGATAAAATTGGGTTTTAAAAAAAATTTTTTTGTATTTAAATGTATTTAAAATGGCAGATTTTAGCAAAAAATAACCAATTTTTGAAGATTTTTCTACAATGTAACAATAAAAACCATGTCGCTATTATATTTTTAAAATAAGTTATATATTTATAATAACTTAATAAAAAACTTCACTTTTGACGATAAACGTATTTATTTATTTATTTATGAGAAAATTTTCAACATCTAA